>SJYV01020350.1:2040229-2052642 GCA_006410875.1 Neotragus pygmaeus | reverse complement strand
GTAGAACCTTGTGGGTGAGGGTTGGCCACACAGCTCAGCAAGAAAGGCAGATGAAATTCCCAATGAAAGCAATTAACAAATACTTGGGCACACATTACCTTTGTGTCCTGTGGCCCCATGACTCAGTGGAAGTGAAACATGTATCTTATTTCCCTTCTAGACCTCCACCCTCCCTTTCCCAGAGCCAGCCCATAACCTCAAATCTCTCAGCAGCCAAAAGCAGATGACTAAAGACAAGGCCAGAGGGTTCACCTTTGAGTAGTCGTTTAGCCTGTATTACTGGTACTAACCAGAGCAGCATAAAATTTTACCATGAAAAAGGTTAAAAGACAAAAACTGCTCTCTGACTCAGGGAAAACATCAGGCAAGGATAATGTTCAAATGTGTGACTTTAAAATAAATGACACAAAGAATGTTTTACTTGAGATTCTGTCTTAAATCAGAGAGCAAAGGCCTGAGACTCAGTATTTAGCATCTTGTTACATCTGGGTCACCAAGTGTAATGAGGATTTTCACTTTTCATTTGGGGTTATATTGTAAAGAGAATGGCACCAGGCTCTAAGAGATTTATGTATTTCAGCTCCTCTGGGGTTAGGCGATGAGCTGGTGCAAAGGATGTGGGCCAGGTGTGGACTATGCAAAGTGGAGGGGCTGCTCCCCGACTAAGGCAGACTGTTTCCCATGGGAGGGAAGGGAGACCCAGTGTTGTCAGATCTGGCATTTTTAAAATAAAAAGTTGGAAATGTGCATCGTTATGTGAAATCTCCCAACTGTTGTATATTGCAACTAACTGATATATGTATACACAACCACATGGGCCAAAGCAAACACATATGTGGGCTGGATCCAGTGCACAGACTCTGGGGTCTGACCTCTGTGACCACAGTCACGGTTTTTAACCTGTAAGCAGTTAAAAGGAAACAAGATCTGACATATCCTCCAGGGAATAAATTACACCATTGCTTAGTCAAATGGCCCTTTATAACTTTACCGTTTGGGGTTTAGAAGTTAAGTCCAGAAGTTGATGATCTACTAACTATATTAAAGTCTCCAACTTTGCAGGTTCTTGTAAGGAGGGAGGTATCAGAGGATTTTAGGGCAAGTGAGGGAAGAGGTTTAGAAGGGAGATGTTCGGTGGCATCACAATGAGGTCTGACCAGCTGACTCCAAGCTGGAGCTCATTCCACCTGTTTAAACATCTAGAATTTATTCTCTGCTGCTCTTAGAAGCAAATGAGCCCAAGAAACGTGCTAACCGGGGGCTTGCAGTTGGCAGCTGAATAGGACTGACAGAAAGGTTTGGCTACAGAGAAAAGAGTCACATTCCCCTTCTGATCTGAGAACACGCTACGGAACAGACAAGGCACGATGGCGAGCTGGCGGGCTGCCCATCCTCCTTATCATCCGCAAGGCATCACGCCATACGCCGTGTTTTCAGCTATCTTCCCATACTGCTCCTGGAGGATTTCTAAACATAACCGTTGCACATGTGTTTGGAAGGAAGGAGGTTTCTATTTTAAAGAAGACAAAGTTCCTCGTCTCTGGCTATGGTGCTTAAAATCGACTACCCGCTGCGTTCTGCTATGGCCCAGTGGTCCTCAGTGTTAAAAGTGAAGAGGGAAATAAATGCTGGATTCTTCCCTCCACGCTAAGGGACAGGGGAGCTGACCTGTGACTGATTTGCAGTGGGTTGGGGAGATTGATCCTCACTGGCCTGGCTACCATCTTCATATGCTGTTTCATCCACTAGCATGATACAGCAGTGACACTCGCACCTAACCTTTAC
The DNA here is from genome assembly GCA_006410875.1 of Neotragus pygmaeus. NCBI lineage: Eukaryota > Metazoa > Chordata > Mammalia > Artiodactyla > Bovidae > Neotragus > Neotragus pygmaeus. Next base: position 2,050,857 of record SJYV01020350.1, on the reverse strand, counting down.
GGTTTGTTCACTAAGTAAGCCAGGTACACATGCTTAATACGTACATGCCAGGTGCAGTTCTAAGTGCTTTAGATAGATTAACATATTCCTCACATAACCCTAAGGATGGAGGTACTATTATTACCCTCATTTGACACACGTGGAAACAGAAGCACAGAGAGGTTAAGTATTTTGCCCAAGGTCACACAGTCAGTGACTGGTGGACTAGGAATTCAAACCCAGACAGTCTGGCTCCAGGGCTGGGCTAGATAACCTCTCAAAAGGAGGAATGGATCTCAAGGTAAAAGCTTTAAGACTGAGCTACTTACAATACAGTATGAAGGTTTGGCAATTTTCTGTTCTGATGGCAAAGAAATTTTATTTCTCCATTTTATGCAGGTATCAGAGCAATTCAGGAAAAGAAATATAAGAAATTTCAGGGTGCACATTTGACTCTTCATATTTGCTGCAGTGCAGTGCATCATACCCTTTTATATGCAGAGATTCAAGCATGGTGGGGGGAGAAGGAGACACGGACAGGATTCAGACAGAGCACTGGGGTTCCAGAAGGGGCATGGGTGGCCCCCCGCGGCCAGCTCTCTCTTGGTGGTCCCAGTTCCCTGTGTGCCTCTCTTACTGTGCAGCTCTGGTTGTGCAGAGTGCAAGGCTGTGATGATGAAAAGATAAGTGTTTTTTTTTTTTTAGTATAACGTGGCTCCTCACACAAGCCAACTACTTCATTAGGTGCGCAACTGAAAAAATTGCAACACTGGAGAAAAAACTGTCTGTGGGAGACTGCCTTAGGAGACCATGACTCTGCCTGCCTCAAGGACTTGCAGAATCATCTTCCATAGATTTAATTTTTGCCTTACACACCTGAAAAACCCAACTTCCTGCATAACCTGTAGGTAAACTAATTTCAGAATTAATTTAAAAATTAATGAAATTTTCTTGTAATCATTCTCAAGCATTTCTTCAGAAACAGAATCTATAGTTATTTTTAGGTTCAGCAATTGTTTTCCAAGTCTAGCTTCAGAGTCAACCTTTTAAAGGACCCTCAGAGAACATCCTATGATAACCCAGAAGCCTATACTATAATTGACAATGATTCGCTACTGTTTAATTGCTTTCTTATTTACGGCTCTCCACTAGACTACAAGCTCTTTGAAGCCAGGGGCCAACTTTTCATGATGACTGGCATGCAAGAATACTCAATATCTAACTATTGAAAAATAAAAGCATTCAAATTATATACCAAAGCACAGGGCTATACTTTGGGCAGAAAAAAATTCCACTGCATATAGGTATATGAGTGTTTCTAAATTCCTAAACTAGGTGGGCATTCATCTTCTAACCTTCATTTTCTTAGGGTCTGTTTCTCTTTAACTAATACACTCCTTGCTGGGTGATCTCATTCATTTCTCCATGCCAACCATATGCCAACAATGCCCACATTTTTATATCTCCCCCAATCCCTCCCCAGAGCTACAAGCCTGGTTTTCCAACTGCCCTCAAGATATCTCTGCCTGACATAAGTGACTCAAGGTTAACGTTTCCAGAACTACATTTTATCTGCACCCTCCCAACCCTACTCCATTTCCCCTTCTCTGGAGTAAAGGCTTGTTTCTTGCTGCAGTTTCAAGTGAGGCTTTGGGGTCAGAAAAATCTATATCCAAATCCTTGGGAGACACTAACGGGCTGCACGGCATTGGACTTCTCTGAGTTAAAATTTTACAAGAGTAAAATGGCCCAACATAACTGACTCCATAGAGTTGGCATGATGACTAAATCAAATGATCCATTAATGCCTTAGCTCAGTGCCAAGTATAAAGCTTTAGCCTGCAATAAAATAGTTCCTTCTATTATTCTCTGTTCTGGTTAATTCAATATCTCCATAAGCTGGAAATCTTTTCTTAATTCAACTAGACCTCAAATTCTCTCAATTCTACTTTTAAAGCCTCCCCAACCTGGACTAGTCCTGCATCTCCACTGTTACAGCCTTCACTCGGGCCTCTGTCTTTGTCACCATATATTTAATTATTCTTTCCTTGTTTTAGGTCTCTCTACATTTAGCCCACATATTACAGTGACCCCAGAATCACTGTTCTTAAAACCTATATGAACCATGTCACTCCCCTGCCTAAAAACCTTCACTGGTTTCCAGAGGTGTGGTCCACATCCACATTTCTTAGGAATGGGGTGAAGTACCACTTACATAAAATGACTTGTCAGGATCTTTATATACACATTTTCACTTACTCATCACAACAATGCCAATGAAAAATATAAATTTGTAAAATGAGGCTATTCACTAGCTACTAATGGGAGCCTAACAATTTGCCTATGTCTCAATCAGTCAAAGAAACTGAAATTTACAATCAGGCTTGATGCTAGCTTGTACACCTGTCAGTACAATGAATCCACATCTTATCTCAAGAACGAACTCTAAAGTCAAGTATAAAAGTTTCATATGACTCGAAGCCAACTTGACCACTTCTTAGAAAAGTTGAGCAATATCTCTTTCCATGTTAGAAAGAATGCTGTTTCTTTGGCTGACACAAGATGAAGCGGTTAACAGGCATCACCTGTACTATTTCATTGTAGTCACTGTCTCTCTCCATTTTTGGTGAGTCCTAACAGCTGGATTTATGTACAGCAACTGGAACACGCAGCTAACAGAGCACTAGAGTGTACCACGACTGAACATTACCTATCTCTCTCAAACAGCTAGAGGAGGCAGAGGCTACATCATCTGTACTATCAGGCAGCTAATTTACATACATACTTGTTGGAAAATCAGTCCCCTCTATTCTTTATCAGGGGCTTCCCTAGTGGCTCAGAGGATAAAGCATCTGCCTGCAATGCAGGAGAGCCAGGTTCAATCCCTGGGTTGGGAAGATCCCCTGGAGAAGGAAATGGCAACCCACTCCAGTATTCTTGCCTGGAGAATGCCAGGGACAGAGGAGCCTGGCGGTTGGGGCATCCCTGTTGGCTCAGACGGTAGAGAATCTGCCTGCAATACAGGAGATCTTGGTTTGATTCCTGGGTTGGGAAGATACCCCAGAGAAGGGAATGGCAACCCACTCCAGTATTCTTGCCTGGAGATTTCCACGGACCCGAGGAGCCTGGCGGGTTACAGTCCATGGGGTCACAAAGAGTCGGACATGACTGACTGACTGATGCTTGTCTGCTTCTTAATATTACAGTTGAGTTCTTTCAACAATCATCACAGATTTCAAAATAGCTGAGTATGGATTAAGAGGCTTCTGGGTAGGTCCTTACTTAGTCCCACAATTTGCAAAACAAATGATCTTATTCCCAGCAAAACTTCTGTCCTTCACGTTCTGCACTGCAGTTCGGTCTGGAACACTCAACCTGACTTTGGGGTGTCCATTCAGTTGAGAACAACTTTTGTCAGGGTAAGGAGTCTGAGTTCCTGTGAGTCAAAGCTGAACTCCAGGTTCATGGGTGGGGACAGCTGCTCTGAAAACGGCCTCATTTTCTGGTCTAGTGTGGTCAGGAACAGGAAGCTGAGCCTTTGGTATTTTGGGCTTTGATTCTACCCTGCCCTGAGAGAGCATTCACCCCTACTGGTGTCTTTACATATGGAGTGAGCACATTTACAGTGTCTGTTGGACAGAAGACGTTTGGAGGTGTGAGGCTAAAGCTTCAAGCCTGTGTCCTACTGCTTGGTGTCCCTGGAAATCACGACTGTGTGGTGAGCGCTGTGCACTCTGAGTCTCTGTCTTTGATGTCCAGAGTCCTTTGGAAGCAAGAGCACTCAGTTTCTAACCAGTTCCTGGGCAGTGGTCAAGGAGATTCTGAAGTCAGTTCTGCTGTAATCAGTGTGGTGGCAAACAAGTCCATCTGTGTGTGCATATGCGCTCACTAGTGTCCCATTCTGCAGCCCCATGGACTGTGGAGCCTGCCAGGCTCCTCTGGCCATGAGATTTTCCAAGTAGGAATACTGGAGTGGGTTGCTATTTCCTCCTCCAAGGGATTTTCCTGACCCAGGGATCGAACTCATGTCTCCTGGGTCTCCTGCATTGGCAGGCAGAGTCTTTACCACTGCGCAACCTGGGAAGTCCCAAACGTGTCCGTATGCTCATTCAATTACAGTCCACAGATCTGGGTTCGAACACTGCCCCAGGCAGCTTCCCTAACCCCTCTTATCTCAGCTTCCTCCCTGGGGACAGTGTCATTTGCCTTACATCATCATTCTAATCTGTTCTCTCTCTCTGATCCGAACCAGATAACTCAGGTGAAGCAATTCTGCAAGTTCCATAATCAGTAGTAGTTGCTAGAATTCCTCGTAGTTCTCACTCCATACTGACCTCAAAGTCAAAGTCTTTATAAAGGTCTATGAGGCCCTGTGAGATCGGCCTCTTGTTGCCACTCTGATCTCATTTCCTGTATTTCCTCTCCCTGCTAATTCTACACAGACCTCTTGGTCATTCTTGGAACATTCGAGGGCTCTTCCTCTGCGTGGACTGATTTCTCTCATTTTTTCCCAGGTGCTCAGAATGGTGCCCAGCACCTAGGAAACACCCAACAGACATGCACTGAATAAGTAAGGAAAGAATAAATTGCCTTGTGTGGTCAACTAACAGCTCACAGAGCATTCACAAGTGTGAAAATCAAAGTCGCTCAGTTGTGTCCGACTCTTTGCTATCCCTTGTTCTACACAGTCCATGGAATTCTCCAGGCCAGAATACTGGAGTGGGTAGCCGGTTCCCTTCTCCAGGAGATCTTCCCAACCCAGGGATCGAGCCCGCCTCCCGCACTGCAGGCGGATGCTTTACCAGCTGAGCCACCAGGGAAGCCCCCAGAGCATTCAAGCTCGGGACCAAAAACCTCACTCAACTGCGCAGTCTTGGTACGTTTAGGTCCCTTTCTGAGAGAACTGGACTCTGTCCGCTAACACTTAACAAGAAACTCTTCCAAGTGCTTTCTATGAATTAGTTCATTAAATCCCCACCTTCATTTCTAGACCTTACTTTAGAGAAAACAAAGCACTGAAAAGCGAAGCAATTTGCTGAAGGTCACCAAGCTAATAAATGATGTAAGCTGGCCGGTGGGAGCCATTGGCTACTCTTACTTTTGGCCAAGGGACCAACCTTTTGGGCTGACGACCGCTTTGAATGATGCTTGCTGTCCAGCTCTCACTGATTTTACAGTCCCCTTTGGCTGCCAGCCAAGCAGGCAGGTGATCTTTCTCAGGGCCCCCTCTCTCCCTGGCCCATGCACACTCCCCAGCCAATTCTGCTCAGGTTACAATGGAGGTCAGGCCAGATGGGTAAAGCAGACAGCTTGGTTTGGGGACACAAAGGCCCACAGGGTTTTGTTGTTTTTTTCTTATAGCTTCTACTTCACAAAATCAGCTAATCAAGGAGACCCAGAAATGAACTTTTTCTTTAACAGTCAAACAAGGATGGGGTTTAAAGTCAGCAAGTCAGGACATTATTTGCAGCTGATACTGCTGGTTAGGTAAGAAAGAGGGGCTCAAGGGGCTACGGAGGCCAGCGGGAAGGTCCCATTCCCCTTCACCTCACTGGTGTCGATCCATCCTTGAGTCTCATCTCAGCACTCCAGGCCTCAGGAAGCCTTCTCGGATAAGCCCCATGCTCATCCCATGCCTGCGTTCTCAGGGGAGCCTCTTCTCTACTCTCCAAGCACCAGTATCTCCCTCCACCGTAACGCTTGCTGAACTGTACTGAAACCACCTGCCTCCCCACAGGCTGGACACGAGCGTGGGGACAGTGTCCACTGCATGTCTGTCTCCTCTGTGCCTTGTGAAAAATGTTCCACAGACGACGGCTGAACCGAATGGCAACACTCTGCTGAGGTAAACTTCTGACATCTTCCGAATCATCCCTGTTATCTTTGATCTGGCTCAGACTGAGACCTGAATGACAAAGCCCTTGAGGTGACCCAGTTACGGCCCATGAGGGGCAAAACTATGGGGTCAAAGGAACAATCCTCAAACTCCATGGCACTGGCCTGCCATGCACTCAAAAGTCCTCCCCTCTGTTCTCAATGAAATTAACTAGCCCCTGAGTCTCCTTAAATAAATGTGTGAAAGGAGTTGTGACATTTTCTCTAGGGGTCCTCCTTTCTCTTTCAAAAGGCAGCACAAGGATAAAAGATCTCTGGATTTTGCACTTTTGATGAGAAGCCATATCAATCAAAATACCTATAACCTCTTGAGTGTCACCGTATACAGATTAAAAACTGCAGAATGTTTGCAGGTGATGCTATTCGTATTTTTAACGGTTTACTTTTAGAATAGTTCATTGGGTCAGAGTAAAGAAGCCATCAAAAAGAGGGAAGAAATAATGTCACACTCCTTGTGACTAGCACCAGCTATTCATGAAATACACTGCCTTGAATATCCACGCAGATAAATATTTCAGCAATAAATGGAGAAAGGAAGTGAATTTTAAAGTATCTGAGGAAGAAACCCCTTGGGATTATGAAGTCAGACTAATATCACCCCAAACTGAATCCTACAGCTGACTAATGCTGTAATGAATTTTGCAGTTATCAAGAAGATTAATTAAGAAAAAACCCACCCTGCTTATTCTTAAGCAATGTTGACATGAGTCTCAAATCGGTGACAGCAAACCACATACCACAAAGTATTTAAATGAATCAGAAGTTTCGGGTGGGGCCTAAACTTAAAAAAAAAAAAAAAGAAAGAAAGAAAAAAGAAACCCTCAGATGTTAAGAGCCACTGGCCATGTTCAATGGCATTCTCTTTAATTTTTACAATAAACTGGCCCATTTTTACAGGTGAGGAAACTAAAGTGAAGGCAGTTTAAGGAAACTCTCTAAACCAGCTGGTTTAGAAGGTGCAGGCGCAGGACTGGATGCTCTAAGTCAACAGAGTATAGGGGTGGGAGTGGGGTCTCTACAGCCAGAACGTGTGATCTCAAATGCTGGCTCCGACACCTACTAGTCCGGTGACTTTGAGCAAGTTTCTTAACTTTGTGTCTCAATCTTCTCATCTGTAGAAACGGAGATATCAGTAGTACGCATTTCAGAGGGCTGTGGTCAGGATTAATGAGCTAACTTATAGAAAGTGCTTACAACAGTGCCTGGCATACAATCAGCATTATTTTTGCTCTTATCTGACTTCAAAGCCCATGCCTCTTCTCGCTCATCAACGGTTAAGCACACATACTACTGTTTTGAAACATTTCGCAATTGCCCACCGTAAGTAACAAATAAATGTTAATTAAAATATTCCACCGTGTTTCATTCCAGAAAGGGTTAGTGTTGAGAAAAGAGGCATCAGAGAACACAACATATGGCTCAACAAAGGAAATCCATTTTTACTGTTGAGAACTTCCTGAAAATGGAAGGAGCTGCCTGTCCCAGGAAGTGCCTCAATCAAAGATGACTACTTAGTGAAGATTTTATAGAGCAGATTAAAAAAGGGATACCTTGATAGCACAGGGGAAGGACTGAGGGAGATAAACTCCAGGGAGACTGTTTTACACTGGAGAAGATTATTGGCTTAAAGAGCTGGTTTTTGGCACGGCTCTTTTACAGGAATGTTACTTCAGCTATGGTATACTCAGACACTTACCTTGATTAAAAAGCATGAATGGTATGAAATAGAGGCTGTTAAAAATGGGTGTGTGGGAAGCGTGTGTGTGTGTGTGTGTGTGTGTGTGTGAGAGAGAGAGAGAGAGAGAGAGAGAGAGAGAGAGTATGTAAGACTTGAATTAATTCATTGATTTTAGTATATCTCACAGTAAAATGGCCCAGTGAAGTGATCACAGTAATTCAACTGAATAAGTAACTATAAAAACTTTATGCTTACAATCGGAAAGAAAACACTTCCTGAGTTTCTACATCTGTTCTGTATTTCTATGCAAAATAGGTAATCAGAGGTGCTTGGCTTTCTGAAGGAAAACCAGTATAATATTCTTTTTTTATTCTGATTTCTTAACAGAAAAGAACAAGAAAAAATCTCTGTTTTTGTTTCATGAAAGATACACCTTGGCCTTTTCCTATAGGAATAACCAGCCTTGAGTGTGCCGCTCCCTAAGCGGTTATTGCTTTATGTTTATATGCAAGAATATAAGAGGGAAAAGAAATCATAAAAGCTTTGGTAAAAACTACCATGACAAAAATAAAAACAAAAAACCAAACTCTACTACAGCAAAACTCATCAATTTGCTTCCCTATTTGAGGTCTGCTCTCTCATTCATTCATTTATATTTTCTCTCCCATTTCCCCATTGCCCATCCCTCCATTCCCTCCACTATTTCTAGCATGTGATTTGGGGGACGAAAGGGGAGGCCATAGTACTCAATACGACATATACAGAAGGGAAGTTGTTTGTTGGAGAGCTCAGGGCACACAAGTTCTGGATAAGGCAAGCACTACATTTCATTAAACTTTGGTTTGTAAAATGGGGATATGATAACAGTACCTATTTCAGAGAACTATGGAAGGAATTAAATGAGATGATCTATGTAAAGTTATTAGTATAACCCCTAGCACATAGTCAATGCTCAGTAAGTGCTAGGCAGTATTATTTTTTATACTCAACAGCTAGTCATTACAAAAATAAGAATCTGAACTATAATTCCTACTTTTACAAACACACTTCAGGGCTTCTTTGATAGTTCTAAAGGCACATGGGCAGGGTTGTGGGGTGGTTGAAGATCTTCATTAGAGGCAACAATTATCATTGTGTCATGACATGCTTGAGTTTTAGCCAAAATAATAGTTTAGGTAACAGAATGCTCAAAATAGAATTTACTAAGGTGTCAAAAAACAAACCCAGCTCTATAAATGTATAACATTATTGCTTCCCTTTCCCTTGTGGGAGACAAAAGTCAAGCTCTGCCCATAAGCCTGACTCATATACTTCCAATCTCCCAGGCCTCCCTCAAACTTACCCAAACCAAACTACAAAAAATGCATATTAAAAGTTGAGGAACAAAGAAGGCAGAACATATGATGATACATTATAAAAGGATTAATTATCCACTTTGGGTTATTTTTCCTTCCCTCTTTGATTCCTTCCTGACCTACTCTGAACTGTGCTAACTGGACACAGACATGCTGAGACTTGGGGAGAATCTGAATCTCTGTGGTCATCCCCTCTATGGTCAGAAAACATGATCAGGCTAACTATCAGGATCTCTTTTTCAGGGGCGCTTTCTGAGAAATCTCAGGACCTTCTCTGAAGAAAGCATCCTCTCAGTTTTGACCAACTTTTAATTTTTTTCTTCTCTCATCAGATGGCCTTTGTGGACACTCTACTTATCTGCCAACTGGCGAAACTAAGATGGTGAAACTCGGATACCTTCTAAGCTCTGCAACTGGTTTTTTCTTTGGCAGAGATACAAAGATAACCACAGTAGAAGCCCCAGTCTGTAAAGAGATGAAAGGTACAACAGGTACAGAATAAAGTCTAGGCATATAGGCCAAGACTAAAAAAATCACAGTGCTTTTACTGGAAACGAGGGATACGGAGGCTACCACATGTTATAAACAGTGCTTTCCCTTCTTGTGCAGCCAAACCCCGATGTCATCACCGCAACATGATGTTCAAGAAAGTCCAACCTACTTTAAGTAGTTTCAGGTGACAGATTATTGGCCCACAATGAGACACAGACTGATGGATCACATAGGAGAAAAGTTCACTGTGCTGTGAACCGCTGCTAATCTACACTGATAAAACCAGAAGAGACAGGCATCTCTCCTTTCCAGTGTTTACTGGATGACATCACACTGTGGATTTAACCAAAGTGCTGTCTAGATTATCCAGCAAATGTCACACAAGAGTACTTGAGTAGCTGAGATAAAGGTCTCAGAACACTGTGAATGAATTCATCCTGCAAAACAAATTTCCCAGATGAGTTCATAATCTTAACTCCATGTCATTTCACTTTGTATTCTTTTAGGCATAACTCTAACCCCATAAATGACATTCATCTTGGATAGAACAACTGTGTTGTTTGAGAACGTCAACCCGGTAATGTAAGGCAGTTTCCATTATGTGCATAAGAAAGCATAAAGGCTGAAGCTCTTGACTTAGGTTGGTAAAATAAATATTACAATATTAATTCACCAGGGAAACACACATCAAAACAATGAGATACCAATTCACAACCACTAGGATGACTACAATCAAAGAGACAGATAGTAACAAGTGTCGGCGAGGACGTGGAGCAATTGGAGCCCTCACACATTGCTGGTGGGAATGTAAAATGGTGCAGTCGCTTTGGAAAACAGTCTGGAAGTTCCTAAAAAGGATAAACATAGAGTTACCATATGACCCAGCAATTACACTCCCAAATATCACAAGAAATGAAAATGAAAACATAAGCCCACTTGGACATGAATGTTCACAGCAGGATTATTCAAAACAGTCAAAAAATAGATACAACCCAAATGACCATCAGTTAATGAAAGGATAAATAAAATGTGGTCTATCCATACAATGACATGTTATTTAAACTGAAAAGAATGGAGCTCTGATTCATGCTACAGCATGGATGAAACTTGAAAACATTATGTTAAGTAAAAGGAGCCAGTAGCAAAAGACCACATATGCATATTTATATGAAATGTCCAGAAGAAGTAAATCTTATAAAGACAGAATGCAGATTAGTGGTTGCCGGGGA
>SJYV01020350.1:1978564-2040147 GCA_006410875.1 Neotragus pygmaeus | reverse complement strand
CCGGGGAGGGGGGGGTGGGGGTTGGGGGTGGGTTGGAGGAAAATGGGAAGTGAATGCTAATGGATACAGAGTTTCTTTCTGAAAATGTTCTAAAATTGATTGTGGTGCTTGGTTTCACACCTCTGTGAATATACTAAAAGCCACTGCATTGTGTACTTTAAATGGCTGAACTGTATGATATGTGAATTATGTCCAATAAAGCTGTTATAAAAAGTAGTATTAACATATCAGATAGAAGGAGATATGGTCATCTAACTACAGCAAGGATCACTTCTGTCACATTAAGTATGAAACCTATCAGCTAAAGGCTCAAGACCTAAATAATGGCTTTCAAATGTTCGTGACCTCACTAATGTTTAAAGTAATCCTGCCATGTCTACTAATCAGTATCCTTGGTAATTAAGCATTCCTTCTGTTTGGATTCCCTACAATAATTAATTAATTCCCTGCATAAAGCTTTCCACATAGTAGGTGCTCAATGTTTTATTGATTTCAAGTACATTTAAAAAACCATCAACTGAAATCTGTAAATAAAAATCAAACCAAATGTGGGGAAAGCTGACTGGCACTACTATAGCTACTTGCCAAATTAAACCTGGGGCATCTAAAATGCAGTCTTCTCTCCCAAATTTTAGTCAGTCATTACTGGCTACAAAATGATTGATGCCCTTCATTTGCCTGGGTTGCATCTCCCTGGATAAAATCTGGAACTTTCTAGGCAGGGGTTACTTCTGATGTATATTAATACACAAGATCCCTTAAGAGAACAGACTCAATGATTTCAATACCTTTAGACCATGAAATTTTTGCACCTTATTTTATGTCCCTGGATATGTTCTAGTATCTCCTAGTTTAGAGAAGAATAGAAGTTGTATCCTACTGCTGTATGAGAACTGGATAAATCTTAATTATGCTGAATTGATTCACAGTGCTTTTCAGGCCTACTATATCCTTCTACTTCTCTGTATATTCATTCTATTAACTTTTGAGATTTTGATATTGAAACTCCAACTAAAAATCTTAATTTATCTATTTAAAGAAAATAGTGGAATTATATGTAACCTTATTCTGTATTTTCTAAGTCTCTTATAAATGTATTATACTTTCATAATTAAAAAAATAAATATTAAAAAAAATATACAAGCTCCCTGAGGACACAAGGTGAGACAGTACTCTTATTTCCTATTTATGGTCAGGAAATCCCCAGGTAGTCATTTGTGGTTGTTGTTATTTTGTGTTTTGTTTTTTTCTTCTAATCTAACCTGATGTTTAAAAGGACGGTCTCTGGAGCTAGTCTGCCTGGGTTTAAATTTGAGCTCTGGTCCTTATCAATATCTCTGGACCTCGGTTTACAGGGCACAGGGCTTTCTATGAAGCTGTAAAGTACTTTGAAGGATGCCTAGAATATAGTAAATCTCAATAGTGTAAAGCTATTATTATATTTAGATTTGCAGAATCCCTGAAACAGAATTTGGGGATAGCTATTGTTATCACAGAGAGGAACATATTGTTTCAGATATAAACCAGCCCCTCCCTGAGTCAAAGGTGAAACTATAGAATCTCATTCTTTCCCAAATTTCTGGTTGGGAAATGCCACTCCAAACCAAAGGAGGTTTTTAGCAAGTATGACCTGCCAACAATTAAATTGTTTTTCATGATGTAGAACCCTCCTGGAGGCGGAGATGATACTCTTGGCTAGGTATGTCACTATTATAGTTGTGTGTTGGACAGGAAGATGAGAACTACTGCCATTGTGATTAGATATGGTGCTTTTCAGAATCTGTCTAAATTTAATTTTATTCTGGATTTTCATCACTGAGAGGAAAGCACACAAAAGGCCTATAGAAGCCAATGATAATACCAGTGGTAAAAGCCTTCTGATAGACAGTTCCTAAATCCCTAATTTTTTAAAAGATAGTTTGTTTGAAAAATTTTTTAAGTTTTTCAACAAAATTCTTTTGGAGATACAAAGGGCTTTTTCATGATATGTTCCTTTGCTCATGTTTTCCACAGCTTCTTGAATCTTCACATTGTTAGTGTGGTAGACACTGGGAATATTCACCTATATCCACATTTTCCTCTTCCTCCTGGGTTCCTAACTATATGTTTTTCCAGCCTTCCCATAGGTAGGTGTGGTACATGTGACTCAGTCCTAGCCAATGAAGTGTGAGTGTTATGAGATGTGCACTTCGTTGTCGAGACCTGGCCCAATCTCACACTTTCTCCACGGACTAGCTTGAATGGAGGGGACTCAGGAGGAAGGAGCCACAAGATGGAAAGAGCCTGGGTCCTTGAAGAACTTTATGGACCAGACCTATTCCACTCCAACCGAATGTGCGATGAACTTTACACAGGGAAAAATACACAATAATAAGCCACTAGGGATCTGTAGCTGTTTATACAGAAGCACCTGTAGGTTATTCTTAATTAATACAGGCAGGTAAAGGCTTTGTTAACTATTGTTCAGGGGAGTTGGTTTTCTTCCAGAATAGTTCTTTCTCTGTTAGATATTGGCAACAAGTATACTAATAAAACACATTTCTTTGACCCCTTCTCCTTTAGTCTCTCTTACTCAGATCACCAGATATAATCTTTCAATAATGTTCATAAAACACATCTAGGTGAATCATCTGATCTCGCCAGGTTCTTCTTTAATGAACATGTCTCTTTCATTGGATTATTTGTAATCTTAATCTAGTTCTCTTTGTAGAGATTGCCAAAGTGTATCTCTAATTGTGCACTTGATTAATTGTGTACCATTCAAGAGAATCAATTTAAAATTATATCAAGCTCTGAGTTAGGAGCTGAACAATTACAAATTGTCAGATAAACATTAAAAGCTATCGGTGAACATAAATCACATTTATTCATAATTCTTCATATAGCAATCTATTTATTTATAATTCTTTATAGCAATCTTTTTGTAGCCCATGTGATTTAATGTAAATCACATTTTCTTTTTGGTATTAAAGTTATAAATGGAATGAAATGTAAATGGCATCTTTTATGATTATTGTCTCTGGCCTCTTTGGATAAATAAAAAAAGACATTATAGCTACCTTGGGTTTAAGGTAGCTTAAACCCGGTAACAACCTTCTGGAAGTTTCTATTTTTGCTCACTAACTCCTTCTTTCTCTCTCTGCCCTTTAAAAAATGTTTTTAATACTTACTACTATATAGTTTTTTATTTTCTTGTTTACTGCCTGCTTCATTACCAGACTGTAATTCCCATAGAAGGCAGAACTTATATCTGTTTCTATTCATCTAATAAATATTTACTGAATACAAATTATCAGGCATTGCTCCAAGGATTAGGATTAAACATAATTGAAGATTAAGATTCAGCAAAATTAAGATATGGTGCCTGGCCTTGAGGCGCATATACTTAGGTGGAGGAGGTATATGCTTATTGCCTGTGAGCTCTTAAACGTTATATACTGAGGTAAGAGCTACTATGCTGTACTTTTCATGTCAAGCTTTCTTGATGTTGTGGGGTAGTCAGGGTTGTCTGTCTAGCCCATCCCATCTGTCCCCTTGGTCACACTGGACTTCTGGCCTATACTATTACTATATAGAATGACTTCTCTCTTCTGAGAGGTTGGAATTGGAACTGAGAGATTCTAATTGGGATATGCCATGGGCATCTTCCACTAGATGGAAAGGGAAACTAAGAAAGCTAGTCTAGAGACAGAAAAGAACAAAGCACAAGTCATGGGAAGAAACAGAGATGGAAGATTTATGGTCTGAGAAGGACCTAAAAATCCACTTCATATTTGTTTCCAGTCCCTTTTCCCATAAGAACACTTACTTCCTTATAGCTTTTTTTTTTGCTAAGGTTATCTCATGTTATATTCTTTTGCTTTCAATCATATTGAGACATTTCTATTTAACATGAAATATTAGTAAAGCCTACTGAATCTCATTCATTTTAATAGCATCAAGTACAGGTGCTATTCTCCAGAAAAGTAGCTTTCCCCTCTGTGTTATAAACAGTGCCTCTGTTGGATTTTAATACTTAGAAATGCTAACAATGCTTCTAAGGTGCTTGCCTCGAAGTTTGCCATTTTCCTCACCAGTGATTTTAAAAAGCAGGCTCATTTCCATTCAAGGGCAGAACATCAAAGGCCAACATTCTTTAAACCCTGTGAAAAACACTATCACATGTGTCCACCAGCCTTTGTGGCTAGTTAACATGCAAGGCAAAAAATAATTCTTCTTATAAACATCAATGGTATATTTGTACTCATAAACAAAAAGGCTTTGATAATGAATGCTTTGATTAAAGCTCAGTAGTTGATCAGCTAGTCTGATTAACAACTCCTAACTGGAGACACCAGAATCTGAACACACCTAAAATGCATGGCTTTATAAGGTTCTACTCAGAAAAAAGAAACTTAAGCTTTTTGTTTGTGGGGCGGGAGGTGGGGGCAGGGAGGGAGGTGGATATACTTGAGAGATTTCAACAGCAGCACACCCACAAACATCTGCTACTTTTAAAGTGTCTTCTCTCATTATTCCTCAGAGATCTGTCAGGCACAGTGAACCTAAGAGGAGTAAGACTTGGTCTCTGTCCTAAAACGAGCTCACTGTTTACGGGCAAAGAAAGACAAGGAGACAGGAAACCATGATGCTCTCTGCCAAGTGCCACTGCTAGACACACCAGCATGGAGGAGACACATCTCATCCAATCCTGGGCTCTATGAGCTCAGTCCGAGAGAATAAGCAGAAGTCAGGCAGATTGTGAGCAGAGGTAGGGAGGGCTGTACTAAGAGAAAGAAGTGTGCAAAGAGTATGTTCAAGGCAAAGATGTGAGGAAGAGGGTCGAGGTGTTAATAGCCAGTTGTCCTATGAGAGGGGCCTTCCAGGTGGCTCAGTGGGTTAAGAATCTGCCTGGAATGCAGGAGACATGGGTTTGATTCCTGGATCGAGAAGATCCCCTGGAAGAGGGCACGGCAACCCACTCCAGTATTCTTGCCTGGAGAATCCTATGGACCCAGGAGCCTGTTGGGCTATAGTCCAGAAGGTCGCAAAGAGTCAGACATGACCGAAGCAACTGACAATGCATGGATGTACACACAGTCCTATGCGTGAACAAGGTGCTTGAACAAGGTGCTTAGGATAATTGCCTATATCGTCCTCCAAAGCTCCTGTTCCCAATGTTTTTCATGCGCTCTGACTACTTTATTGATTTAGTTCCACAAATATTTACTGAAGTCTTAGTAAGTCTTAGGTTGTAGGCTCTGGGAACACAAAGAGGAGTAAGACCAGGGAATAGTAGGGAATCGTTTTGTACTGAAGCAGCTCAGCCTGGTGGGGAAGAGAGATCCAGGGTATCTGGAGAGCATTAAGAAAGACATGTGCATAACGTAAAGGGGCAATAAAGCTTATGATGAGTCTTTAAAAAAGAATAAGAAGAAACTGGCCATGTCAGAAACAATGACATCAAAAGTGAGGGAAACACTTCAGACGAGGAAGAGCGTAAGACAAATGCCGTGATAAATATGGAAGGGCCAGGGCATAGGGAGAGGGCAGATCTGAGAAATTACCTAGGAGGCAAAAGAACAGATGTGATTACTGGGAGTGAAGGAGGCAAGTCAGTCTATTAAGACTATAGGTTTTTTGTTTTACTTGAGTGGTGCTCAGTCATGTCCAACTCTTTGCGGCCCCACGGACTGTAGCCTGCCAGGCTTCTCTGCCCACAGAATTCTCCTGGCAAGAATATTGGAGTGGGGTGCCATTCCCTTCTCCAGGGGATCTTTCCAATCCAGGGATTGAACCCGTGTCTCTTATGTCTCCTGCACTGGCATGTGGGTTCTTTACCACTAGCGCCACCTGGATTAGACTACCCAATAACTGAGATTGCCGGAGGAAACGCTGATTTTCTAAGAAAAAAGGGCACGTGGAAGCTGCAGTGCCCCACACCCAATGGGTAAGAAGGATAACAGGGCAGGACTTTGGCTGGAGATATCACCCAGCAGCAAAAAGGTGGGGCTGGGACAATAACTGACACAACACAAGGAAAGTCAGTACAGGAGAAAAGATGGCAAGCGGCCAGATACACAATCCTACAAAGCATCATTTAGGTGCAGGCAGAGGAGTCGGGAAACTCAACAAAGGAGATGGAATAGAAAGCAGTGAGTTTCTAGCAACATTAAGTCGTCAAAGATTTGAAATGAAGCAAAGAAACTCAATAAGATACAGACTAAAAATCTGTGCCACCTGCAGGTAGCTAGAGATTTATTCCAGGGAGGTTTATGCGAGGGAAGAGACCAGGCTGCCGTGATGGAGGAGTGAATGGAAGAGAGGAAGTGCTCCCTGGGTATTCAGACCACTCTTTGAAGCAGCCCGCTGGAAAAGGGGAAGCGAGCGAAGAGGCATCAGCAAATGTGGGATGATCTCAACCTCTCTCTCTTTATGATCCATCAATCATTCTAAAAGGAAAGATGGAAAGACTTGAGTGGGCCTCCAGGCTGAGAGGAAAGCCACAGAGATGGAGAGACTGAGGATATTGGGGAAGAGACATAACTGAAGGAAAGGGTCCCAGAGGAGAAAGCTGTTCTAATTATGTAATCAATGTGAACAAATTTTAGCTTCTAATTGTCTTCAGCCAGGAGAGTTGTCAAGCAATACATGTCACAGGATCAGGCATCTGTGGGAAGCAGTAGCAGCGTGTAATGGTGACGCTGGACTTGAAGCAACATTAGAGGACAGGAGACAAACTCTAAATCTTATCAGTCTGAAGATTTCTTACATGCTCAATAAAGCCCCGCAGAGAACACTGCTAGTGGGGTTAGAAAAAGTTTACCATCTCATCGGTGTCTCCTAAAGTTCTGGAATAAACAATGAAAACCATTCTTCAATCCAGGGGATTACAATCTCTACACAAACGTGATTTGGGGGCCAGCAAAGGAGTCAGACTGAGCTGGAGTCTCGATTTTGCTAGAAACTACTGACTTTAGGACAATTTCTGTGCTCTAGGCCTGGGTGATGCTATAGCCCAGAATGTGAGGTTTAACCAAGTTCTTAGACATAAAAGTGTTTAGTAAAATATAATGCTCTCTGCAAATATATGGTGCAATATGGTGCATCATGCACTTTTAATCATGTTATTTGGAATCTCTGGAAATTGGGCAAATCTGAAAAAGATGGCTGATTGAATAGGTTTTGTCATTACCACTGCAAAGTCACATCAATACAAAGGAAAGAAACTCTTAATGCAAAGACCTTCAACTTTTGCTCATGATTAATTCCTTTTGATTTTCAGGTAGTTTTATGATTCTGAGAAGAAACCAGGAGGTTAGATATTGATAGGGAAGTACACATTAGTTACTCCAGGCACTGGGAGGTGAGGAACTAGTGTTGCCAGTGGCAGAGTGGAGACTGGACAAGTAAGACTTCAAAGTCTATCCTAAAGGTGAAGAGCTCATGTTTTAGTCAAGACAGACCTGGGTTTGAATCCTGGCTCAGTTACGTATTAACCATATATATAATCACATATATATATATATATATATATATATAACCATATATATAATCTTGGACAATCCAATCTCATTCACTGAGCTTCAGTTTTCTCACCTGTAAATTGGGATAATAACATCCACCTTCAGAATGTTAAGGCTTCCAGGTGGTGCTAGTGGCAAAGAACTGACCTGCCAATGCAGGAGACTAAGAGACACGGGTTCAATTCCTGGGTCGGAAAGATCCCTTGGAGAAGGGCAAGGCAATCCCCTCCAGTATTCTTGCCTGGAGAATCCCACGGACAGAGGAGCCTGGTGGACTACAGTTCATGGGGCTGCAAAGAGTCAGGCACAACTGAAGCAACTTAGCATGTACGACACTGGGTAGTTATGTAAGTGTGTGCGTGTGTGGCTGTGTATGTGGAATTCCTGTTATATTGTAAGTGCTCAATAAATGGTACCTATTATATTGGACCTGTGGTTATAGACTTCCCAGAATCTTGTGTTCTTTTCACATATAGGTGTTATTTACTGCTATTTATTAAGAGCTTTGTTACAGTGTTATCTAAGTCTCCATGTTTAAAGCATAAAATCTACTATGTCACTTAAATACTCTGTTGTTGAGAGTAAAAAAAACTGTATCTACTTTTTCTCTGGAGCCAGGGTGTAATAAAGCACTAAGCACAGAGTGTGTATTTAAGAATATCTGTTGGAGGAAGGAAGGAAAGAAAGGAAGGGAGGGGAAAAGAGAGGGAAGGAATTTGGGATGTCAAGAGCTGCTAACTCAGGTGCTATGAAATTCAAGGGCTGAGAAAAATAGAAAAAGGCCTTCCTGAGGTATCAAATGTGACGAAGGCTTCTTATAAAAAGCTGTCTTCTTGGGCCTGTGTGACTATTCTTGCTTCTCTGAGCTCTGGCATTTCTCTCCATCTGCCAAGTGGGAATAGACCAATTACAGTTCAAGTTTGCTAACAGAGATTACTTAAGGTAAATATTTGGTGCTTTCTAGAGCAAATCACACCATTTTAGTTTTAGGTTATTTTAATGATAAGCTTTTTCAGATCTAGCTCCATTGATACCCTGTAGCACAAATTGGGCCCCAATTCCAACTAAATTTAGAATCCTTTCCACATGGCATCATTCAAGCACATGTGGGGCCAGCTGTTGCTATTCTTTCCTAGAATCTTACTGAGATAGAGATTTCAGTAAGATTTTTAAAAATAAATCACACAGGTGTTATCTCTGGGCCAATTAGCACATTAGCTATAAAAAGAGTACGCACAAATGAGCTCTCTCTCCACAAGCTCAAGAGGGGAACAAGGTTTTCACCGTTTGGATCAACCTATTTACATCTGGTTGCATTAAGCTTTTTTTTTTTTTCCCACCAAACAAAAAGAAAGTGCTCCCTGGACTGTGGTACTACACCTTTTGCTGCTGTTGTTGTTAATAGTTTTGCTAATAACAGAATAAAGTGATGCAGTAAAGTTCTTTAGATTCAGATTCATGTCACATTAATTGAGCACGACCCAGAAGCTCTGTAGGTGCTCCTATACCCATGACATCATTTTCCTCCTCAAGACATTTAAAGATACCAAAACTCACTGGAACGCTGTCTTCAAAAACATGGGAAGTCAGAGAGCCAGCTGAAATCCTAACAATGACAGAATCTAAGTATCTTGAGGTGGTGCAAAGATCACTGGTTCAACAGTGCTGGATCTGGGTGGAATCTCTCTCATCCTGTTTGCTCATTTCTAACTAATGGATTGGTTGGTGTCAAGATCCTGGGCTGCTCTGCTGGGTGTCTCACACTCTGAAGTAGATTACAGCCTTAGCTCTGCACCTGTGTGTCATCTTGAGTCTTAGCCACAGCTTGGAACTCTTCTAAAGCAAGCTGAATAAAGGAGTTGTGAGAGTTGAGGAAATACTCTCTCCTTAAGGGAGTTTTTTTTTTTTAAACAAAGTGGAAGTATCCCAAAATAAAAAATTTTTTTTCAGAAATAGGCAAAAGTTGGCCTTGGGTTTCCCCTCTGATCTACATATTGATCATGTGATGTCATTAGGGCCCTGTCCCCTTCCCATGCTGTTGACAGCCCTTTCCTATTATTAAATAATATTTTTCATCTATGTATCCCTTTATGTGTTATATTACATAATCACATTTAATCTTCACATTATCCTAATCTTCGTGATATTCACATAGAGGCTAAGTGATTTCTAGTTGGTTATAGCTACTGAAAGAGGCAGAATGGGTGCCCAAAATCAATTCTCTTGATTCTGAAAATAATAGTAGCAGTAGTTAATAACTGACCATGTGCTAGGCATTGTGCTCAGAGCTTCAAATATAACATTACCTTATTTCATCATCATCATAATTCTACAACAGATAGTATTACTGTCCTCACTTACAGAACATGTACCGTGGGACCACAGACAGACTACATAGTATGCCCACCAGGGAAACCCATAGTATGCCCACCAGGGAAGCCCATAGTATGCCCACCAGGGAAGCCCACAGTATGCCCAGTGAACCAGTGAAGTTTCTCAGTCATGTCCAACTCTATGAGTGTAGCCTACCAGGCTCCTCCATCCATGGACTTTTCCAGGCAAGAGTACTAGAGTGGATTGTCAGTTCCTTCTCCAGGGGATCTTCCTGACCTAGGGATCAAACCCAGGTCTCCTGCACTGCAGGCAGTCACTTTAACGTCTGAGCTACCAGGGAAGCCCTGGTACAGTATGCCCAAGGTCCCATGATTATCAAGACGTACAATTCAGATTCTATTTCAGGCAGTTTGCTTTATGACATGCTCTTTCAACATCTATGCTAAAGAGCCTTCTTCCTATGATAGTATAGCTGCTTCCATCAAGAGTTTTCATAATTTCCATCTATAATGTAGGCAAAATTTGTGCAAGAAGGAGAGTCCAAGGTTGCCTAATACAGCTCTGCACTGGAGCTCCAAGTCCTGTGTAACATAGGGCATCCTGCTCTGGCACAGCAGACTGATACTTTGAAGGCATGGGCTGGAGGGAATCACTGTCATCACTGTGCCCAAGCTCAGCGTATGAGCCACAGATGATGGATCATACAACTGTGTGCTGAGCAAAACTCAACAGAAACTACCAAGTCTTCAGAGACATACTGAAAGGCTGACTTAGGGTTACAGTTGCTTTTTAAATTTTTATTTATTTATTTAAAATTTTGGCTGTACTCGCTCTTTGCTGTTGTGTGGGTTTTCCTCTAGTTCCAGCGAGCAGGGGCTACTCTTCATTGCAGGGCACGGGCCTCTCACTGTGGTGGTTTCTGCTGCAGAGCATGGGCTCTAGACAACAGGCATGATAGCTGTGGTACACAGGCTTAGCTGCTTCGTGGTATGTGGGATCTTCCCAAACCAGGGATCAAAGCATGTCTCCTGCATTGGCAGGCAGATTCTTTACCATTGAGCCACCAGGGAAGCCCTTATAGCTGTGTTTTAAAATTAACAGACAAAAGCCCCAAATCAAAAGGATAAATTCTGACTCTCAAATCAAGGAAATCAGTGAAGCAGGTATAATATGCACCAATCACATGCAGCCTGCAGACAAATTTTGTTGGCTACATATTGCTTTTAAATTTCCACTCAACAGCTAGTATTTAAAAACTAAGAGATTTCATTCAAAAGTCCCAATTTTCAAATTCTCTAGAAAAACTACAAGATATGCCACTAGACAGGGCATCTGCTCTCTAGTTCACCAATTTCCATGGGACCAGATTTATCCATTTATTTTCTTCCGTGGCCCCTACCCGATTCTGAGTTTGTAAACTATGATCTAGATAAGAGTGTAAAGAAGATATGGAAGGGCATTAGAGCTTTCTAAGTTTCTTAAATCACCATTTCGATATACCAAATAGACTACTCGGCCAGCCTTTCTGTAAAGTACATTAACGTTTTTAGTCATTTAGTGACTGAGATTTCCTCTTACTGCAGATAAACCAACAGCTTGCTCTCAACACGGCTTAGTTGCCTCCAAACTTAGAATGTCTCCAGCACTATCATAAAAATTACAAACTGGGCCAGCATCCTTTCTTTGGCTCCAGGTCAAATGGCCTGTGCTGTTGTTGTGGAGTCCTCTGCACAGTTTGGGCAAAGAGCGAACTATATCTTACCCATGTGTTTTAAGGAAGAAAGGCTGTTTCTGGTGGAAACTGATTCTCTTTTAATGCCATCCTAATCTGCTTATAGGGCTTCCCTGGTGGCTCAGAGGATAAGGCGTCTGCCTGCAATGTAGGAGACCTGATTTCGATCCCTGGGTTGGGAAGATCCCCTGGAGAAGGAAATGGCAACCCACTCCAGTATTCTTGCCTGGAGAACCCCATGGACAGAGGAGCCTGGCGAGCTACAGTCCACGGGGTCGCAAAGAGCTGGACACGACTGAGCGACTTCACTTTTTTTTTAATCTGCTTCTAATTGTCACATGTGTCGTAGGCAAAAAGTTGACACTGGCATTCATTGACCCCTTCTGGGTGGGTGGGATTTTCTCTCCCCCAAATTCTGTGGTCTCTGCAGTTGTGCTACTATTTAGGTAGCCTGGAGCCCAGAAGAGCAACAGCTAGGGAGGCAGCTATGCTTTTGAGAAAGTCTTAAACATGTCTATTTGATCCAAATATAGTTACAGACAAACTACACCAGTATAAAAAGAGATTTCCCTTACCGAGTTTTGAATTTTATAATGTAATAAGAATATTTCCTCAATTAGTCAGTGAACTGCTACTGAATTCTGTGCCTTAAATAATCTGTAGACATTGAAGGACTTTCTTATGTTTAGGGCCCAAACAAAAACCTAAAAAACATTTAAGGAGCCAAAAAGATAGCTAAAATTACACATTCAGTATCATTTTATATTAAAATCCACCAGACTTCAAATAGTGACTTTCTTTTTCTTAAGAAGGTTAACAGAATTTTTTCTGAATTTCTTATTTTTGGTTTTACTATTATATATAATGATAGGAAATATGCAGTTTCTTTCACTATTAAAAAAAAAATCCCACTTGTTAGAAAGTCTGCAGTCAACTCAGCTTTATTGCTTTGAATAGGCAGTTTGCACACAGAACAGTAAAACTGTTTAATAAGAGAACATAATAGGCTTAGCAGATGTTGCAATCAGAACATTTTAGGTAAATGGTTTTAAAAGGACATTGTGTCAATTTAGAAATACTCTTTGGAAAATCAAATTCAGTTACTGAATTTATGCAGGCTCTCACTGAGGGAGTGCTTGGACCTATTTTTCTCTGGCAGAAACACAAGATTAAGCTTAGAATAAACCAACTTCTATTCAGTCCCCTCTGGATGAGGACATAAAGATGCTTCCTGCATCAAGGAATTTATACTCCAGCAGGAAAATAAAAAGTGACAAATGAAATACATGCTCATTGGTATAGAGTTCAAGGCACTGCTTGCTGATTCACGAAGTGTGTAGAAGACTGTGCTCAGTGTACTGTCATTTCTCTGCAAATAAACAATGCCACCTTCACAAGGGCAAATGTTTTTTAAGGCTGATGAATGACAGACTATAGCTCAAAGGAAAAAGAAGTGTTACAATTTTAAAATGTTATTTAATGCAACCTATCTGCCAGAAGACAGGCAAATAGTCACCATTTTAAATGTGCATGTTTATTTGCTAACAACTAAGCTGGATGATGTACTTGATTATTTTAATACATTATAAGCTATGATTTAACTCTGCTTAGTGTTCCAACTCTAAGCTTCGAAAAAGAAAGAAAAACAAGAGAAAAATCAAAGTAGGAATCTACCCCTTAATGCATCCTTCTGGCCATATGGCTGGTAAATGTTGCAGCCCTAAACACTTAGGTTTATCTGGTCTAAATTTAGCAGACCTTATTCATTCCAGTCCAGCACCTTGATTCTAATGATTGTAGGTCTCTTACCTAAAATGACTGTATTTGTCATCTACACTACTGTAAATTTATTTGAGAGAAGTCTTAGTATGGTCATTATCATTCTTAAATAACAAGACCATTTTTTCATAAAGAAGCTACTTTGCTGACAGTGGCAAAGAAAATGTTAACAGTCACGCCACCACAATCCACCATATGCGATATACATGGGCAGGAAAAAAACAACCCTTGGCCTGTCTCAGCGCAGCATCTGCGTGAACTGCCTCGGCTTGGCCATGGCTCTCTCGGCCCCCAGGTGCACCGAGCCACATCTATCAAAATATTTACCCCCAAATTAGCTTTGTAATAAGAATGGAATGTCCTTTTTGATGATTTCCTTTGAAAAAAAAATGTGTATCTAACTGGCAACTATAAACTTTTGGAAACCGTAGATCACAGGAATCCACTTACTTAAAAACGAAAACAACTCCCTTCATGGTGGTTACAGTTGATGCATTCGACTTAGCGACTGAACACTACCAAATAACTATATAAACGCATAACACAGCAACAGACTTTACACTTGCACCCTGGACTACGGCTCTGACCTCCAGCTGACTGTTCCTCAACTCCAGCCCCAGCCTGCTTCTCTCGGGGAGCTGAATATTTGTGGACAGTTAGTAAGGAGGTAGCATCAGGTCTGAACCTCCAGCATCGATAACATACGAACATTAGGCTGGTGAAATCTATAGCAGTTTTTGAACAGGTTAAAACAAACATCAGCTTCTGGGATGGTAATTTATATTATGAAATGGAAAAAGTACACTCACAAGAAAGGGGGAGGGGCCCTCCTGATTGAAGCAAAAGCGTGCCAAAATCCATGTCTTTTTAAATAGTCAACACTCACTGCTGAGGAAATCTCTCTACCATACAGTCCACAGGGTTGCCGAATACTCAGCAACCAAAGCAATGGTTCAGGAACTTTGCTGGTGGTCCAGTAGCTAAGATTCCACTTGCCGGTGCAGAGGACATGGGGTTGATCCCTGGTAGGGGAAGATTCCACATGCCTGCGAGCAACTCAGTCTGTGCGCCGCAACTACTGAGCCCACGTGCTGCAATTACTGAAGCTCCTGTGCCTAGAGCCTGAGCTCTGCAAAGGAGAGGCCACCGCACTTTGAGTCCCCCCTACAGTGAAGGGCGAGGGAAGAGGTCAGTTCCCACATTTAGGAGCTCATGAGCCTCTGCTCTCACGCTGCTCCCAGGTCCTGGACTCAGCATCCCTTGCCTGCATTGGCTCCAGCCTTCTGCCCTCAAGTCTTGTGTGCCTCCTTCAATGTCCTATACTCACAGAAGGATCTAGAAGGATGGCAAGTAAACTTGAGACCAGGACTACGACACAACATTCATGAAGTCTCAAGGGCCCCAAAGATTGCTCAGTATGCGTGTAGGAATGTGGCACGCATTCCTCAAAAGAGGGGAGGATTCCCTTCGTTCTTTTTTTTTTTTTTTAATCACTAAGATAAAGTAAAACACAACAGAATAAAAGATAAAATATTCACGCTTCCTTCCTTCCGTAACAAAAAAATCACCATCATTTAACGGCAACCAATTAAAATCTGGCAAATACTTCCAGGTCTATGTGCACAGCATTGCAAACCTAGACAATTTACTTTTAAAATCTCAAGTATGTTTAGTTTTTTGGAACCCCCTCCCACCAAAACATCATATCAAACACACTTAAGAGCTGTATTCAGAACCCAAATTGAAAATAATTTTACAGCCAAAACAGTTATGCAAGAAGTTTTGTAGTTTTGTTTTTTAAGTTATTTGGCCATCAGCTACTCAATTAATTTACAGTTTGCTGACTTCTCAGTAAATCACCACTAAATTTAACATTTTATGAACATGATAAAATATTTGGTTTTGTTTGCTTATTTTTGACACTGTACTTTTTTGTGTTTTGGAGCTAATAGTTTTTCTTTCGAGATTGCTAACATTTTTGAGGTTCTTGAAAAATACAATAGCATTTAGTCATTGTGCCTCTCCTGGCTAACGAATAGAATGATGGCCTTGACCGGAACAGCTATGGAGAGGCCATCTGAGGAGGAGATGCCTTCCTCTGGAACTGGCAGGAAAGATACAGGCTGGGCGTAGAGGAGGGGGCACAGAGGGAGGAAGAGTGGCTAACTGAGCTCATGTCACAAAGGTGCAAACTCAGCAAACAGCAGACAGGATGGCTGACAGTGTCATTCAACCGTCACTCAGTGTACTTCCCACAGGAGACACAGACGCAGGGCTTCCCTGGTGGCTCAGCGGTATGGAATTCGCCTGCAATGCAGGACACAAGGGTTCAAACCCTGGCTCAGGAAGATCCCACATGCCACGGAACAGCTAAGCCCGTGTGCCACAACTATTGAGCTTGCACCCTACAGCCTGGGAGCCACAAGTACTGAGGCCTGTGTTGCCCTAGAGACCAGCTCTGCAACAAGAGAAGCCACCACAGTGGGAAGCCTGCACACTGCAAACCAGAGGAAAGCCCATTCAGCAACGAAGATCTAGCACAGAGAAAAAAACCTTAAAAATAAATAAACAAAATTATTAAAAAAGAGAGAGAGACATGGATGCAGAAAGCACTTTTCTGCCCCTCAAGATTTTTATAACCTTGAGGTTAGGGGATATAGGTAGGGGATATAGCACTTTAATACAGAATGTAAGGCAAAGCGTGAAAACTGCTGTAAGTACCATGTACTTTTTTCCCAGTAGTCATGTAACGGATGTGAGAGTTGGACCATAAAGAAGGCTGAGCACCGAAGAATTGATGCCTTTGTACTATGGTGCTGGAGAAGAATCTTGAGAGTCCCTGGGTCAGCAAGGAGATCAAACCAGTCAATCCTAATGGAAATCAATCCTCAACATTCGTTGGGAGGACTGATACTGAAGTTGAAGTTCCAATACTTTGGCCACTTGATGCGAACAGCTGACTTACTAGAAAACACCCTGAAGCTGGGAAAGACTGAAGGCAGGAGGAGAAGGGGACAACAGAGGATGAGATGGCTGGATGGCATCATCAACTCAATGGACATGAGTATGAACAAACTCGGGAGATAATGAAGGACAGGGAGCCTGGTGTATTGCAGTCCATGGGGTGGTGAAGAGTCAGACATGACAGCGACTGAATAACAAGCACCTTGATACCACAGAGGAGGGAGCTATCACGAGAGCTATCANTGGACATGAGTATGAACAAACTCGGGAGATAATGAAGGACAGGGAGCCTGGTGTATTGCAGTCCATGGGGTGGTGAAGAGTCAGACATGACAGCGACTGAATAACAAGCACCTTGATACCACAGAGGAGGGAGCTATCACGAGAGCTATCACGAGTGGCAGGTCTGTGAGAGATGTTTCAAGGCTCTTCCATTTACTGGCAGAGTCACTTCTATGGGCTTCCATTTGCTCATCTGGAATAGAGATAATAACTCGACTTTTTGGGGTCATTAGGAGGAAATGAAAAGATATTTGTGCAGTATATATGTGCCAAATACATCCTTCCTTCCATTTTTCTTTCCTTCTTTCTTTATTCAGTTGCTTGCTGTGTTTCTACCATGTGTCAGATACTCTATCAGACACTGTATATACAAATGAGGAACAATATACGCATGTTTGCCTTCAATGAAACTTACAATAAAATGTGACTACAATTACAAATTAGTTTACAGATAGGAAGACATGAGGAAGGTGGGCCACATGGTGGGCCATGTAGAAGAATCAGTGAAAGCAAAAGCAAAGCAAAGTTGTGTCCAGAAAACAATCAGCACCCAGTTTTTCAGGAGTAAGGAAAAGGGTTCTAGGGTGTTAAGTTCCTTTGTTAGTGGTAAGACTAACAGAGTTGGAAAATGACTCAGCAACAGCAAGTCAGGGAGTAGATCAAAGTGGCAAATAGGTTTTATTTCCTACCTCAATTCCCATTGGCTAGTAATGGCTTCCTGGAAGGCTGTACTGAGAAGGTACTCGTGACTGTTTGTCGAGGTCCACCATGGGCACTGCAGGGGCTGGGGATGGGTTAGGTGTTCTTTGTCTAAATGAAACTGGGAAGCCTGTCTCTGTACAAAGTCATGTCTGGAAGAATCTGTGTGACTTCTTTAGCAAAGATCTAGAGCACTAAAGCAGGACAGGAGACCCAAAGCGGGTGGAGACCTCTGGCTGGCTGATAGCACAGCAGAAGGCCAAGAGATCAAAGGAATACAGGGTGGCAGAGACTACTTTAATGAACTGGCTTAGTGTGGAATTCATGTTGGGATGAGTCATCAAAATGGAGCCAATGGATTAGAAAAAGTGAAAGAGGTTGGGTTTTGGAGACAGTGAGTCCTCTGTTTAAATACTAGGTCTTCCAATAAAATTAGCTTCTTATGCCACTTAATCTTTCTGAACCTTAGTTTCTCATTAAAAAAATGTAGATATTAAAACTTACCTCATATGGTTGTGGGAATGACTAAAACACATTGTATAGGACCTAAAACACACGGGACGCTCTATAAATTGTACGTCCTTTCCTTCTTTTCCTGAAGTGACTGGAGATTGATACATAGAAAATTTTTTAGGTCTAGAGGAGAAGGCAATGGCACCCCACTCCAGTACTCTTGCCTGGAAAATCCCATGGACGGAGGAGCCTGGTAGGTTGCAGTCCACGGGGTCGCTAAGAGTTGGACACGACTGAGGGACTTCATTTTCACTTTTCACTTTCATGCATTGGAGAAGGACATGGCAACCCACTCCAGTGTTCTTGCCTGGAAAATCTCAGGGATGGGGGAGCCTGGTGAGCTGCCGTCTATGGGGTCGCACAGAGTCGGACACGACTGAAGCGACTTAGCAGCAGCAGCAACAGAGAAAAAAAGTTGAAAATTTGAGAATTTGTAGGGTAAATATCCAGGGTGGTGTGAGTGTATGTGTGTGTGTGCTCAGTTGTGTCTGACTCTCTGCAACCCCATGGACTGCAACCTGCCAGGCTCCTCTGTCCATGGGATTTTCCAGGCAAGAATACTGGAGTAGATTGTCATTTCCTCCTCCTGGGAATCTTCCTGACCCAGGGATCAAACATGAGTCCTTAGTCTCCTGCATTGAAAGGTGGGTTCTTCACCACTAGTACCACCTGGAAAGTGACAGTGAAAGTCACTCAGTTGTGTCCAACTCTTTGTGACCCCATGGGCAATACATGGAATTCTCTAGGCCAGAATACTGGAATGGGTAGCCTTTCCTTTCTCCAGGCAATCTTCCCAACCCAGAGACTGAACCAGAGTCTCCTGCACTGCAGATGGATTATTTACCAACTGAGCTATCAGGAATACCACCTGGGCTTGGCAATAAGAGAAAATACAGATGACCAGGGTTTAGGAAGTCAGGGAGTGGTGAGATGGAGCTAATACACTGGCTGGCTGGACATGGGCATGATCTTACATGCTAGATCCCATGGGAAGATATGGGGAGGAATATAGAATGGTTTATCTCTGGGGGAGTTCATTGTTAACACAAAGGATGATTGTTTTCACCCAAAGTTATAATGTACAATGTTAAGTATGCCCAAGAATTTGGGTACAAATGACATGAGAGAGTCAGAGAACAGGGAACAGGGTGGGAGAGAAATTGGGGAAAGTTTCATAGAAGCTTCGATGAGAGCTGCATCAAAGGACATCATATTTTTTCTATATGGGGTGAGAGATATTATTCTTTGAAGAAGGAAGCATATGTAAAAGGGAACAGAGGTGTAACGAGTCCTATCCAGCTTAGATGCTCAAATCATACAGGATAAAGAAATGGGGAAGAAGGGGAAAAAATTAATGAGTTAGGTGCTCAAGCCACCAGGGATAACTTATCATTCTATTGTCATTTTAACTAATTTATTTATTTTTGCCTGCCCCAGGTCTTAGCTGCAACCCTCCAGCTCTCTGTTGCCCGAGGACTCAGTAGTTGCAGCAAGTGGGCTTTGCTGCTGGGAGGCAGATGAGATCTTGGTTCTCTGACCAAGGATTGAACCTGAGTCCCCTACATTGCAGGGCAGATTCTTAACCACTGGACCACCAGGGAAGTCCCTCATTTTTACTGTCTTCAGATTGGCCACAGAAATTTCAAGAACAACCAAGCACAAGCAGATTTTTATCATTAGAATTCTAACCCTAGCTGGCAAAACTAAAGCTGCATTTATCCCACCTAGAAATCAACCTAATGAGGCAAATAAATAGGCATAGAACTGGAAAAGTCATGGCCCCTGAAACATATGCCCAGTGGAAAAGCGGTAGGTGACATTCAGTTAATTGAGGGAAGAGCGTGCCTCACAACTCAGAAAGCACCGATTTTTAAAAGCCAGTCTTGTCTTTAAAACAAAGTTAAGTGAACTAAAAAATAAAATCACTAAGTTGACAGGAACTAAAATGAAATTAATACAAATTTACTTTGGAACTCACTCAGTTTTAGTAAGTTATAACATTTTTTTTGGTTTCATTTTCATTATCTTTGTTTTGAAATCTCGAGCACTCAAAGCTTTCCTTTGTACTGAGGGTCTCTCACCTGCCAAACGGTTTGGGTTATGTCCTGCCTGGAGACCACAGGTGAGCAGGCAGGGATGTACAATAGATATGGCTTTTTGGAACACAGTTTGAGAGGGCCTGGTCTTAAGAGCCCTGGAANTGTACTGAGGGTCTCTCACCTGCCAAACGGTTTGGGTTATGTCCTGCCTGGAGACCACAGGTGAGCAGGCAGGGATGTACAATAGATATGGCTTTTTGGAACACAGTTTGAGAGGGCCTGGTCTTAAGAGCCCTGGAAGTCCTCTGAGAATGACATCATCATTTCAGTGACTCATCTGTGGTATAATCTATCTTGCAAAAGGAGAGGAAACTGAACGCAGCACCAGTTATGCTGAACAGGGCAGAAGAGGCCGTGGGGAGGGGTTGCCTGAGAAAACCTGGGCATCTACCTTCTCCAGGTCCCACTGGAGGACCCGCAGGCCATCAAGAAATGACCACCTTCATGAGATCTCAGGGTTCTAACACTTGAAACACAGCACTTCAATTTCACAGGTACAGAAACTTGGTCATAAGGGCACCAGCTGACCCCAAACCACAGTCTGAGTCAGAAACAGGGCCAAAATTCAGAAGCTGGTCTCCAACATCACACCATGTCCTAGCCCACTCTACTACACCGAAAGACACACTTGAGAGGATAAACTGATGAATCATAATCACACTGTGGATTAAATAAAGAATTAAATAAAAACCAGTTGCAACCTCAAATATGTCCATAAACTCTAAGTTGGAAAGGTAGTTTTAAAATACACTTTCCAACTCTTTTGAACTAAAATCAAATTTAGGACGCTGTAGCGAGGCAGTTCAAACAAAAGCTAATTTTGTTTAATGAACTAACCAGGAAGGCATTGTGAAAGTATTGTGCAACTAAATGCTTAGCTAATTACTGTGAGATCAAATAACTGTTACCATAGTTACTGCACACTGTTTTCCATAATAACTTTTATCACTTCAATAAATCTTTGTGACGCAACAAATATAAAAAGTTTACTGTAACATGACTATAATGTTTTGGAAGGCACCACTGATGACTGACCTACCAAAATTACCTTCCCATATTTGTCAGTGAACAAGGGCTGATACTGTGTCTAGTTGACTCAAGATCAAAATGTTTCACTGGCTTCTTTAAGAGGCTGTCATTCCTCAAAAGTTGACTTTACCTGGTCCAGTCATTCAACAAAAGAAGAAAAAAAAAAAAAAATCAAAGGGCCCTTAGAGCATTACCTCTTGTTTCTGAATGAGGGTAAAAATAACAGCAAGCATTAATGAAGCCCTAATTGTCAGGTTCCATGCCAGGCAGTTGACATACATCATCATCCAATTCTTCCTACCTGCTGTGGGACAAGGATCTGGCCCAGAGGCATTCAGCTCTGCCTTGGGAGAGTTTTCAACCCAGGTCTGTCTTGCTCTAGGTGAAAAGTCTGTTTTCTTTTGACCATACCATACAGTTCTATATTTATATTAAAAAGGTGATTTCCATAACTGCTTTCTTGCTGTGTGTATTGCTAAAGTTACACAGAAAGTGCCACAGGAGACTCCCTGACACAACGCCTGGCTGGTCTGTTTGCTGAAAATGTCACTTCGTTGGATGTCACTGGAAAATGAAAATTCTTTCCCTGGCTATACCAGAGTTGAGACTTGGTTATAATTACTATTCCCAGCAACCCCTCCACCCCCGCCTGCTCCCCACATGCAGGGCTTAGTCATTTTGTCACTTTCACTCTTTCCTGTATCCTACCCTTTTCAAGAGCTAAATGCTGAGATTCTTGAATAAGTGAAGCAACAGACATGATCTAATAAGTTAAGACTGACAGTAAATTTATTAGTACAATGAGTACGATAAGATAAAGGCAGCTACAGGCTCAAAGTTCAGTCCTGTCCCTGTGAGCCTGCGTTGCCTTGGGCAAGTCCCTGAGTAACTCTCTGGGTTTTCCCATCTGGAAAATGGGGTAGTAATCCCCACTAAGTAACTCATAGGGGTATCATGCAGATCATTTAATGTGCTTGAATTCCCTGAAGATGCAAAGTGCTAAGTACCATAATCATTATCAAAGTGAAATGTAAATACGATTACAGAGTATTAAAAAGCAGGACTGAACTGATGAACCTATTTTAGGACAGCAATGGAGACGCAGGAGAGAACAGACTTGCGGACAGTGTGGAAGGGAGTGGGTGGGACGAATCAAGAGTGGAAACATACATACTATCACATGTCAAACAGCCAGCGGGAACTTGCCATGTGACATAGGGAGCTCAACCCAGCGCCCTGTGACAACCTACACGGGTGGGAGATGGGAGGGAGGCTCCAGAAGGAGGGGACATTGTATACTTATGGCCGATTCACGTTAATGTATGGCAGAAACCCACACAATATTGTAAAGCAAATATCTTGCAATTAAAAAAAAAAAAAAAAAAGCAGGACCGAAAGCCACAATCAGAAGGGTATCCTACTGCAATAAAATAAAGCATTTTTATATGTTCTGCAGAACCCCGATACAGGAACTCCAGGGTTCCCACCTATGAAACCTGATTCATACCTATTCAGCACTATTCCAAAGGTCTCAGTGTTAAGAGGCCAAAGCCATTTCATCGTTGGTTTCAAAGATGAACAGGTAGGATTCATGTCATGGGCTGAATCAGCCTAGCCTGACTCATCGGCTGTAACCTCTCTCCTGTTAGAGATAGCCAAAGGCTGACACCTCTGTCTTTTGCCCACCCTCTCCCCCTACCATCCCAGGGAATTTAAGTTGGAAACTTGTCCTTGACTTTACGCTGTCCATCTCCTCCATCCAGCCAGTAACTGCTACCTCCAAATCTCTCCCAGATTCTTTCTCTTTGCCCATCCTGATAAGAGTCTTAGATGAGATCCTCCTCACTTACCCCAATGACTGCAACAGTCTTAGATCGGCTTCCTGCTTCACTCCCCCCACCCCGCCTTAAATAGACCGGTCATCATTCGACCCCTGCACATAACATAATGCTGGCCAGGACTTGCTTTTGTTTAAAACAGTTGAGTGCAGGTCATTGCTTTCAGGATAAAATTCAGATTCTTTTGTAAGTGATAAAGGAATTTTTCTACACTGTCTCCAACTTCATTTTATTTTTAAACCTCTCTCCTTATCATCCTCCAGTCTCTCTCTCGTCTATCTCTCTCTATCTCTTTGCTCACCACCACCACTATAATATCTACTACACTATATTGATTCTTGTTACTTGTAAAGATACTAGTCCTGAAGAACCCCAAGGGCAGTGACTGGCCTTTATTTCAACCTGCCATAAACCACATACATACCCAATATATGTTAAGTGAATGAATGAATGAATGAATGAATACATGCACAGAGGCTTCCAGAAGACACGGTAACCAGTTATGTCTTTTTTTTGTTGTTACACTCTCAGCTTGGTAAAGGGCTCTTGAGCAATTAATTTGATAGATGTTTTTAAATACAGTTGATGATAATGATAACTGGTGCAGAGTGTCTTGTTACTAAGATTCAAGTGAACCAAGTTATACTTTGTAATGCAGACCTCAACCATGCAAGTTTGCCCTTTAAGCGTTTAGATTTGGTCAGATTCCATGAACTATTGCCAAGTAGCAAACACTTGAAACATAATATAAGAGCCTTAATGATTCTGTAGAAAGCTGTGATCACAGAATGTTCACAACTATCAGAACCCCTGCTGTAAAGAAAAATTCTGCATCAAAGTTATGACAGGGATAGGAAATAAATCAAACAGTGAGTGGCATACAGAGGAGTGCCATTTTAAAGGGGTATGGTTTTGTCTGCTCCCCAGATACAGGAGAAAAGGTGAAAGAAAAACAGTATTTTGCTTCCCTGCTCGGGCATGCTTTGGGACACAGAAAACCCAAATCAGTCCTATAGAAACCAGCTTCTCTCACTCAAAGTAGGAGCACCAAATCTGTCGCAAATCACCTTGGAGAATGAGCAAACACAGCTGTGCACAAGAAGCTCATATTTTGTAGAAATAAAAAAGAGAATTATGAAGCTTAAAAATACATAAAAATTAGATATGATCTCTACCCCGATATCTGCCAATTTTAAAAAAGTCTTTGAAACTGGTAAAATGTGAGCGATTTAAACATCCACCAGTCATCCAGGAATAACATCATCTATTAGTTAACTTTAGTTATAGTTCACGCAGTGGTCATCCAAGAGAACCATCTCTTATTTTAGCTTCCTACTTTTCGACATTCTTCCTCCTCCTGGATCTCAATTTTCATCTTCTAAGCTTAAGACAACTCCTGTGATTACTCATTAGTTTTGATCTGCAGGCTCTGGCGCTGCTGGCCACATTATTCTTCCTGAAATTACTTCCTCCCTTGGCTCCTGCGCTACTATGGAACCCTGCATCTCCTCCATCTCAGACCATTCCTCCTTATGACCTTTCTTCCTCTTTTTAGCCAATGGATGTGTGTCCATCTCAGTCCTCAATGTTGTTCCTGCTAAAACAACAATATTATATCTGGATATGCAACTTCCAAATAACTCACTGTTAGCCTTGATCTGTTTTCCCAGTTCCAGGTCTGTACCCTCAACAACCTAAGGGATATTTCAATTGCTCACCACACCACTGCATCAAAGAAAACATGTTTGAAACTGTTCCTTTGTAGCCCAAACAGTTTTTTTTTGCATTTTTTGGAAATGGACTGACATTCTCTATGGTACTCATGCTAAAACCTTGAGGTGATTTTTTTTAAAACTCATACTCCTTCTAACAACCAGAGCAAGCTCCAGTGCCTAATTTCCAGTGTCCTCTGCCACGTCTCCTAGCAACCCTTTACTTACATTTCTAATCTTACCAACCAAAAAATACTATTCAAAGATATTTAACTGTTTTAACACAAAAGTAGTCACTCTTTCTGTCTCCAGTTTCTTTTCTCCAAAATGCCACCAGGTTGAACATTTAAAAATATTAATTCAATTAGGCCCTCCCCGACTCAAAAGTTCTTCGATAGTGCAATATCACCTTTGTAACATAAAAGTATTGATTTCTTAGCCTAGCCTTCACCTACCCTGGGAGTTTGGTCCTGAGCTTCTGGTCTCATTTCTCACAATCTTTCATACTGTAAGGATGCAAGCCTCTACAAAGATCTATTCTCATTAAAGAAAAGCAATAAAAAGAACATATGCTTAGGAAAGGAACCTTGTCCTGCTTCTACGTCTATTCTTCAAAGAAAATATTCAGTGTCTTTTATTTATTAATCTGAGTTTTTAATCTTATGAGTCCCCAGAGACATTTCTCCTCATCCTTCTGAATAAATATCAGAATATAATTCCAAGGTCTGTTTCCTTGCCCTCAACTCCCTTTACCCCTGCTAAGACTCAGTGGGAAAAAAAAAAAAAAATCTACTGTTGTTCTTTTTCTTTTTCCTCCTTCTAATCTCAAACTTCAAGCACCTTCTTTTTGTGTGTATCCCCAACTATGTACCTGAAATTCTCAAGGATGCCCATAAATTGTTTAGAAACCAAGTGTAAGGAAGATGATCAGTTAGAGAGAGTTTTCTTTTTCTGTTCTTCCCAACTATATAAAAAGACCCAGCGATACATCAGAAAAACAAAATTTTAATAAAGGGATCTTTTATACCTCCATATAGTTCTATTAAATATCTATCAATTCTTTGGCCACCTGATGCGAAGAACTGACTCACTGGAAAAGACCGTGATGCTGGGAAAGACTGAAGGCAGGAGGAGAAGGGGATAACAGAGGATGAGATGGTTGGATGGCATCACCAACTCGATGGACATAAGTCTGAGCAAGCCCCAGGAGTTGGTGATGGACAGGGAAGCCTGGCGTGCTACAGTCCATGGGGTTGCAAAGAGTTGGACACGACTGAGAGACTGAACTGAACTGATAGTTCTATGAACTCTCTTCCCATGGATGGCAAACACAGATGATACTGTTTGTCCTTATGATCATGTATTGCTTTCATTATTTAAGACACTTCACTGAAGAGCAAAGTCTGTACAGAAGATAGATGGATAAAAAGTCTACAATGAACAGAAAAATGAAGAGAAACTTCAATGACAACAATTGCAGCAGGCCACTGGGCTCTGACTCATGCTTTCTGGGACTAAGTTCCAGTCTTCCTTTCAGGGCAAACTCAAGGGAGAAACTGGAAATCCTGATTTTGCGGCAGCCATCATGGTCCTTGTCCAGGACTGTGAACCTGTTCTTTGACCAGTATCCAGGATGCCAATTACGGGCTAGATACTTCAAAACCAGAGACAAAGTATAGCTCCTGTCTTCAAAAAGCCATCTAACTGGGGGTCTCAGACTATCAGAATGCTACACGGTAGGCAGATGGAGGCTTTCATGTATTAAGGATATCTTTAGCGAATAGGCCACCCTTGTGGTAAAGAATCTGCCTGCAATGAGACAGCCAGGTTCAATCCCTGGGTTGGGAAGATCCCTGGAGAAGGAAATGGCAACCCACTCCAGGATTCACGCCTGGAGAATTCAGTGGACAGAGGAGCTTGGCTGGCTACAGTGCATGGGGTCGCAGAGTCAAACATGACTGAGTGACTAACACTCCAGTGAGTAAAGGTTGTTAAGCACTGGTTTAGGCACTGAACCAGGGGACACAGCGATGAGTAAAGCATCATACTCTAGGCCAGTATCTGAGAGGGGTCCTCGAGTGAATCTAGGACTGGGTTTGCTCTAGGAAAGATGGGGCCTCTTACGGCATTCTAGAACATAACATGGTAGACCTAAAACCTAAGAGTAAATCAAACAAGAAGCAAGAAGTAATTTTTTAGTTTCCTTTTATGATCATCTATTCCATGATCCAACAGGGATTACTGGGCACTCCAATGTCTAAGAGAAAAGACCCCCCAAAACATTATAGGACCAAGTGGACATTCCTGTACAGACCCTTTTGCAACCCAATGGACTGTAGCCCACCAGGGTCCCCTCTGTCCATGGGGGTTCTCCAGGCAAGAATACTGGAGTGGGTTGCCATGCCCTCATCTTCCCAACCCAGGGATCAAACCCAGGTCTTCCGCATTGCTGGTAGATTCTTTACCATCTGAGCCACCCGGGAAGCTTGGCAAACTGCAACTAAGGTGATTTATATTTAGCCATGTTGAATTTTGAAACCCAAGTCTAGACTTTTTGAAGATGGATGCCACTTCATAGCTTATTGCCCTTTCTCTGCTCACTTAGTCTTAATACTTGCTGATTTAATATAGTACCATGGACTGAATAATATTTTCAAATAAGCTTTACTAGCTGTAGATATTATTCCTCCAGTTACCTCATTATGAAGTCTCCACCCCATGGACAGAAAGGAGGGTGGTTGTGTGTGTAAAGGAAATTGCTAAGGCTAACTATCATAAACATACAGCTCTAGTTCCAGAGAATAACAAACATGTACTCATCCTCAGCCCTTTTTGGAGAGGCAAGGAAATGACCATAACCACTACTGTGGTCTCAAAATTACTACTTGTCTTTATATAATGCCTGAAACTTCTCAAAGTTCTTTCAAAATCACTATTTTATTTGACTTTTACATCAAAGCTACAAAGTAAATAGGGTGTGCACTATCATTTCCGAGATGAAGAAATGGACACAGAACGGGTCCCATCTAAAGTTAGACAGCTTACCAGAGAGTTTAGGAAAACAACCGATCCTCGGTCTAAGACTCATCTCACCAGACTGTGGAGCTATGAGCATTGAGTCCTCAAGTTTCTAAGTGCCTGGCACAGACTGGCATTTGGTAAGCCCTGGCTGTCTTATTTATCTCTGTTATCATTATCCCTGGATCTAAAGCTGCATTTGGTGAAGGAAGGAATAAACAATGGATGGATGGGAACTTTCCTGGCAGTCCAGTGGTTAAGACTTCACACCTCCACTGTAGGGGACATGAGTTCAACCCCTGGTCAGGGAACTAAGATCCTGTATGCTATGCTGCACGGACAAAAATTCAAACAAACAAAAAATGGATGGATGAATAATAATAAATGGATGGATTAGGAGTGGCCAAACTAAATGAAGGTTTAACTTATACTCAGCTACATAGGCAGCAGCTTTCATAAAGTTACATAAAATTGATTTCACAAATGCTTTTCCAAAGGTTCTAAATTGCTTTTTTAAAACTTCCTGACCTGATTAGCTTTAAACCAAAGTAGACGGTTTTCTCTGACCTATTTCAAAGCTAATCTTTAAATCCCTTGGTTACAAAATTGTAAGGATTAAATAAATATTTGCTCTGTGAGAATGCATAATGGGTAAGGCAAGAAAAAATCCACAAGTGAGAGTAAACTGACTAAATTTCCAGAATTCAAGGTAAAAAAAAACAAAGGAGTTCAGTGTAATGAATCTCCAACAAGAGTTTAGGTGCCATTATTTCAAAAGTTACTAAAGTCATAAACCCAATTACATGAAGAATTCAGCAGCCAAACTGAAAAAGTGAAAAATAGATGCTTTCAGAAACAAAGAAGGCTTTATGATGTTGGATATAGACTACACGTAAGCACCCCAATGCCGTTTTCAGATAGATACCCAGAAGAGAAGCATTTCCAACCTTACGAACTGCGTCACCCTTGCATGCCCTCCCCAGATAACAAAGCAGAGGTACAGCTTACATACGCTTGCTCCACACAGTGTGCAGGGCAATGGTGACTGTCAATAAATGTCAAACAATGGGTTGGGATAGCTACACAAAAAAATCGCAGGTAAGGACCTAATTCTGCAATGACTATAGAGTGCTTGTTGTTGTTTAGTTGCTAAGTTGTGTCCGACTCTCCTGCAACCCCGTGGACCTACAGCCTGCCAGGCCGCTCTGTCCATGGGATTTCCCAGGCAAGAATACTGGAGTGGTTGCCATTTCCTTCTTCAGGGATCTTCCCAACCCAGGGATCAAACCTGGGTTTCTTTATGTCTCCTGCATTGGCAGGCTGGTTCTTTACCACTAGCACCACCTGGGAAGCTCTAGTATGTAAATATTTCATATACATTTATACATATTATATGGGCTTCCCTGGTGGCTCAGATGGTAAAGCATCTGCTTGCAATGTGGGAAGACCCAGGTTCAATCCCTGAATCAGGAAGATCTCCTGGAGAAGGGAATGGCAACCCACTACAGTAAACTTGCCTGGAGAATTCCACAGACAGAGGAGCCTGGCGGGCTGCAATCCATGTGGTTGCAAATAGTCAGATGTGACTGAGCGACTAACACAACAACATGGCACACATGTCATATACTATTGCACTCACCCCAGTGAATCAAAGCAAACTATAATCTGTTTGCCAGTGCTATTTTAGTGCAGCACTGCCATGCAGTTGACTCCATCTTTCACCTTATCTTCCTGGTTCCATTCTGAAGCACATATTGGCACACTAGGCTCCTGCCAGTGACTAGCCTAAGGAATGACTCTCCCAGGTGAAGTCACATTCAAGGTATAGTGTGACTCTCCCAGGTATAGTCACACTCCCTTACACTACACTCTGACTCACCACACAGAGACCTCCTCCTGTTTCTGGACTTGAAGCCTGAACTCGAGAGTATGATGCATTCCAACTCTGGCTCTGGTAAAGACTTTGGCCTCTAGGAAGTCACTGCATCTTTCTGGAACGTTTTTAAATAAAATATTTATGGAGTAACTTTCACGGCAAGTATTATGTATCTGCCATCCAACTACGGTGTANCATTCCAACTCTGGCTCTGGTAAAGACTTTGGCCTCTAGGAAGTCACTGCATCTTTCTGGAACGTTTTTAAATAAAATATTTATGGAGTAACTTTCACGGCAAGTATTATGTATCTGCCATCCAACTACGGTGTAATAACAACCACCAATTTTCTAAAAGTGACTGGTACTCTGGTAACTTTCTGACCTCGCTGGATCCTCTTAACAAGCTCCCCTCAAAGGATGGTCCAATTATTCTTCCTGTTTCACAAACAAGGAAATCAAGGCTTGGTGAGTTCTCACATTATTTCTTCTATTTTCCAGGAGAGGATCCAGAGGCTTAAAGATACTACCCAGAATCCACCTCACAGTAACTAGCTAACTGAGCAGCTAAGAAGCAGTAGAGACAGGATTCAAAGCCTTGTGGGGCCGATTTCGAAGACGCTCCTTAGGAATGAGGTGGCTGAGAGCTCCGCTGACAGACAGCCCTCTGCTCTCAGCCTCCTTTGGGGACCAACCACTTCAGCAGAAGAGCGTCACCTTGCCCAAGCTCATGCCCTCATCCTGGGGTGACTGGCATCCAATGGCTGGTCCACAAGATATAAACGCCTGGCCCCACGTCCACAACTCAAGACAGCTCTGAAGGGTCCTCCATCTTCAGAGCTCCCTGCAGCTTCTGCTGAGGCCATGTCCTCCCAGCCTGACTTTTTCCTCTGCCCAGTCCTGCTTCCTTCTTCTCCCTTCCAGGGGTGCCGGCCCCCAGAGCACTTCCTGACAGACTTCGTCATCCTCATCTCCACCTCAGAGCTGGCCTCCCAGAAAACCTGACTGCAATATCCACATTCTCTTTACTGTGCTGCCTCAATTGCTTCATCTATAAAAGGGGAGGTTGGATTCAGTGAACCCAACCTAGGTTTAGTTTTAAGACTGCAGCTGGCACAGGTGAAAAAGGTTAGGAGTCAGAAGAATCTGATTTCTATGATCATCTCAGCCACTTATTAGCTGCATGAGCTTGACCTCTGAGATTCCCACTTTCTAGACTATTAACTGGAATGACACGATCTACCTATCCTTCTATCAGAGTTGTTGAGAGCACCAGATTAAAAACTACAAAGCCCATAATAACATGAGTTACTATTTTCATGTTACGGCTTCTCAGGTGGTGCGGTGGTAAAGAATCTGCTTGCCGATACAACAGATGCTAGAGAAAAGGGTTAGGCCCCGGGGTTGGGAAGATCCCTGGAGTAGGAGATGGCAACCCACTCTAGGATTCTTGCTTGAAAAATTCCATGGACAGAGGAGACTGGTGTTCTATAGTCCATGGGGTCACAAAGAGTCAGACAATGACTGCATTTTAAAATAGCTATTACTGTTACATTTGTGGACGCTGCCATAACAGGAGGAGACCAGCAAGGACTAAAACGCTGCTATCCTACAGTTCTCTGGGGAGACCCAGCCAAGGTTCTTGGCACTCCAACCGCAAAGCCTGTGGCAACCCTGCCCAATGTGTATATCACGATGTACATCTCCAGTTACGGTATTCCTCCAGTCTCAAAGGACTGTCCTTGACCCCCTGCCCCTTTATCTCCAACTGGAGGTTACTGCATGGATCACAAATTCTTCCTCTTTTTAATTTTTATCGGAGTATAGTTGATTTACAATGTTGTGTTAGTTTCAGGTGTATGGGAAAGTGAATCAGTTATACATACATCCACTTTTTTTCAGATTCTTTTCCAATACAGAGTATTGAGTTTCCTGGGCTATACAGTTGGTCCTTATTATTTATTTTATATACAGTAGTATGTATATGTTAGTCCCTAACTCCCAAGAAGGCCTCATGCCTTCTTCTTCATCACTTTATTTTTTCCCCTTTACTTGCATGAGTTCCTTGGGAATTTATCTATTTTCTGTTCCCCTAAAACAGAATGAGATGGTTGGATGGCATCACCTCCTCAATGGACATGAGCCTGAGTAAACTCCGGGAGTTGGTGATGGACAGGGAGACCTGGCGTGCTGCAGTCCATGGGGTTGCAAAGAGCTGGACACGACCAAGCTACTGAACCGAACTGAAAACCAACACGAGCACCAGTACCAAATCTTCTCATGCCCCTGTGTTCTTCTCCGGTTACTTCCCTGTACCATCTGTGTCTATCTTCTTATTTCCCATTCCTCTATCCACTGATAAGTGGCTTTGCCCTGGCTGGTTAAAGTCACCACTGACTTCTCATTTCTGCTCATCTTACTGGACTGGTTGATTACATTTGACACACAAGATCACCTTATTCTTGAAGCTCTACTCATTTGGTTTCCGAGTCAACTCTTTCTTGGAACTTCTTAAATCTGTTGTGAGCGCCCTTCCCTTTCATCATCTTTTTTTTTATTCTTCTGGCTATGCCATGTGGCATGTGGCATCTTGGTTCCCTGACCAGGGATAGAAATCACGCCTCCTGCAATGCAGGCATGGGGTCTTAACCACTGAACCATCAGGGAAGTCCCTGACCGTCTTTTAAACCTCAAGGTACTCCTAGGGCTTCACCCCTGGAGCTCATCAGTTAATAATCTCTAGTACCACCTTTGTGACAGTGATGTCAAATCTTTATAGCTTGAATCTCCTTTAATTTTTGACTTGTATACTCTCCCTTACACTCTCCTTCCCTCCCTCCTGTTGGCGCTGGCATCTAGACAGTCACCTTAGCATTCTAAGTCTTCCTCTGCTCTTTCTCTCCATAGTTACTAAGTATTATCCTTTCTGCCTCCGAAATACGCCCTTATCTTTTAATCCCCTAAATATTTCTTGAACCCATTTTTCCTTTCCCACTCCAACCACTGTAGTATCAATTCAGGCTCTCACTGTCCTTTCTATACTTCTTCCATGACCATCTAGCTGGTCTTCCTGCTCCCAGTTTTA
Source organism: Neotragus pygmaeus (assembly GCA_006410875.1). Taxonomy (NCBI): domain Eukaryota; kingdom Metazoa; phylum Chordata; class Mammalia; order Artiodactyla; family Bovidae; genus Neotragus; species Neotragus pygmaeus. Next base: position 2,007,685 of record SJYV01020350.1, on the reverse strand, counting down.
AAACGCTTAAATTTACTTTCTTCACAGTGGTAGAAGGATCTGTCTAAAACACAAATCTGATTAGATTGCCCCTGTATTACTTAGGACAATAACAGAAACACCGAATTCTCTAGTCACAGTAGGCCTTCCCTGGTGGCCCACCACGTTCCAATCCTGGCCCACCTCTCTGGCTACATCATCAGTAACCTCCAAACCCCAGCTTTATGCTGCAGTAACTACTACGTGCTCATAACCCCCCGCACTCACTACGCTGCTCTGTGCCTCCACTCCTGGCCACGCTGTTGTCCCTTCCTTCCAAAACACCACTCTTTCCCCCTGACCTGGCTAACCCTTCCTCACTCAAGACTCAGTTGACCTGTCATCTCCCTGAGGAAGTCTTCCTTGATGGTGCAGGCAGGATTAGGTGTCTCTCCTCAGGGTGCCTGTGACAGTGCATGTTGCCATCACTGCAAATCTAAATTGCTTCAAAATTGCTAACCTCCTTGTTCTGACAAAAAAATCTTGGTGGCTTAACACATTAGTCACATATTTTGCTCACACATCTTCAACCTGGGCAGAGCTTGGTGAGAAGGGCTTGTTGTCAGCCAGGGCAGCTCTCCTGACGCTGGGGAAGCTACTTCCTCGATGGTTCATTCACAGAGCTGACAAGCGGGTGCTGGCTGTTAGTTCCTCTCCACCTGGGTGTTTGACTGGGGCCATTCAGACTTCTTCATGACATGGTAGCTGGGTTCCAGGAGTAAGTGTTGCAAGAGACAGGAAGTGGAAGCTGCTAGGTTCTTAAGGCCTGAGTCCAGCAACTGATAGTTTCTGAGTAGAAATGGAATGTATGCATGCATGTGGGCTAAGTCTCTTTAGTCGTGTCTGACTCTTTGTGACCCCATAAACTGCAGCCTGCCAGGCTCTTCTGTCCATGGGGTTTCCCAGGCCAGGATACTGGAATGGGTTGCCATGTATCCAGGGGACCCTCCTGACCCATGTCTTCTGTGGCTCCTCCACTGCAGGCGATTCTTTACTGCTGAGCCACTGGGAAAGCCCAGAAATGGAACAAACGTCTGCTATAATGTATGGTCACCCAGGCACAGGGCCCAGATTCAAGGGGAGGAGGGTTAGAGTCCTACCTTCTGATGAGAGGCATGTCAGAGACTTTGGGGGGCCATGTTTTAAAACCACCATACTCTTCTATTGGACCATGAGCTCCCTGAGGAACTCATGGTCAGGCTATGTGTTTGCTGAACAAATTTATTCATTCCTGGACCAAATTACCATCATAGAACTGCACATTAACGTGCACCAAGGAGGCTGATTCCAGACAACCCATTTATCAATTACCAAGAGGATTAAGGCTCAAAGGAAATTAGGCTGAAACTCTTACAACATTCTAGAAGTTGGAAGGATTTATTATAAGCTAATCAAATTATAGTCTTTCATTTTACCAAACCAAAAACCTGAGGTGCACAGATAAAAGAATACAGCAAAGACTCTATGTGGGTCAGTTACATGAAAAAGCGATTCATAATTTACTATATATAGGAAGTACATGTTATTTATTTGCTCACTTTCTTTCCTTTAGCAAGTCAGTTAATTAAACCTCAGAGTCTGAATGATGAGCATTGTTCATTTTCTTTCTTTTAAAGGGGAACACTATTTACTTTTGTGAGCTGGGTCCCATTTACAACTATCATTGTAATTCAGTCATCTGATGATGCACTATGTGTCTGAGAAAAACGTTCTGTGGCACATCAGTGACTCAAATATTATGCACTGACATGCATCCAGCCATTAAATAGAACACAGGAGGATGCATAATATCTCAGTTATGAGGCATCTTTAAACATGACTGACTCAAACACAAGTGTTAACAATAGAGGAATTTGAGTTTGAATCATTAAATTAACAAAGTCAAAGGAAACAAAATAATCTGACATTATAAGGTTCAAATTACAGACCTAATTCTAAAAGTTGAATTCTGAACAAACTGTTAAAAAATCAGCTTACTGAATATATAGAGAAAACTAATTATAGCTTTAGAAACACACATTTAGACTTGAAAATATTTAATTTATTCTAAGCTTTCTGAGGAGTTTTCAAAACATTAGCTAATCTTATAGGAGAAGTTATGATGACTATAAATATCCCCACCCTCCCAAATTGGTGGGGACTGTCAATTCACTGAACACACAGAAGCATTTTACCAAGAAAGTAAAATCAGTTTTCCCCTAGGGAATAAACTCCCTCCCCCCCCACCCCCCATCAGAATTCTTTCCTGTGTGGCAGAGTGCTGAGGAAAGGTAACTTCCTAAATAGTTACCTTATAAATCAGACTGCCTATACACCTTCATTTTAAGCTATCAGAAGGAAGGGCACAACACTAATTTAGCAACTCTCTAGTAAAGGTAAGTCACATGGGATGCTGGTTTCACTACACAAACTAAGAGGTATATTTATAACATTATCTGCATTCCCTATCCAATGTTTATGCAGTGACTACGTCTTGCCCAATATAACAACTGAGAAAAAACAAGATCCTTAGTAACAGATCAGAGATAAACTGGAAGGAAAAAGAAAAAATCCAAAACTCTTGCAATCCATCTGAAACATACTGTAGGAATTTCCAAACACCCATCCACAAAGCCTGCATCTTTATTGTTTACAGCAGAAAGATTGTCCCGAGGGGTTAATAATTATCACAGTACTTTATGTACCAACTAGAAGCAAGACATTGGGCACAAAACAGTTTAGAATGTGTGTGTGCTCATGTGTGTATGCTCAGTTGCGTCTGACTCTTTGTGACCCCATGGACCGTAGCCCACAAGGCTTCTCTGTCCATGGGATTTCCCAGCAAGAATACTGGAGTGGGCTACCGTGCCCTCCTCCAGGGGATCTTCCTGACCCAGGGATCGAACCTCTGTCTCCTGTGCTTCCTGCATTGCAGGTGGATTCTTTACACCTGAGCCACTGGAGAAGACTATTCAGAATCTGTGTACACCTGCTAATTCAGATTCTCTAATAGATAAGTTCAACATCCTTCAAGACAAGGCAACATGGAGTTCACATAAGCTTAAATAATCTTCCAACATATTTGCCTCTTTCAGGTGGAACCTAGCTTAAAGAGACATGGCAGTACCCTGGGGTGGAAAGGGAAGGACAGTTATCTCTTTGCCATCAGAAACAGCAATACAAAAAACCCCAGTAATAATAGCTACAGCTGACGGACAGTCTACCATTTGCCAGGCACAACATTAGGTGCTGCTGCTGCTAAGTCGCTTCAGTCGTGTCTGACTCTGCGACCCCACAGATGGCAGCCCACCAGGCTCCCCTGTCCCTGGGATTAGGTGTTATATGTGTACTTTTATTCCCCACCACAGTCTTTAGATATAAGTTCCACTTGTGAATCCTTGTATTACAGCAAAGAAAAGCAAGGCTCAAGGCAGTAAAGAGATCTGCTCAAGGGACAGGTCAGGGTGATCTGAACAGCCCAGCTCTGCTCCAGAGCTTGAGTCCTGAATTTATGAACTGCTCACTCCATATGTAATTGTTCATTTACTTTAATTTAGGTACTGCTTACATAAACCATACAGGTGAAACATGTGCTATTATAAAATAATTTAGAAACAGATTCATACAATTGATTTTCAAACCATTAACGACATTAAAATACAGCTGACCCTTGAACGACACAGGGGTTAGGGGCACTGACCCCTCTACCCAGGTGAAAATCTGAGTATAGGTGAATCCATGTAGTTAAAAAATGTGTTGTTTGAGGGTCAACTGTGTTTCTTCAGTTATAAAATGCACCATTATTTTCCACACTAAGCAGAAAAAAAAATTGCTGTCAGTTACAAGATGATAGTAAGTATACTAAAACATGAAGATACTTGTCTTAAAAACTGATGAGGGACTTCCCTGATGGTCTAGGGGTTAAGTATCCACCTTCCAATGAAGGGGACGCAGGTTCAGTTTCCTGTTGGGGAACTAAGATCCCGCATGCCACGGGGCAACTAAGCCTGAGCACCGAAGCCCAGACACAGCAAGTAAAGGTCCCCCATGGACAACTAAGACCCAACACAGGCAAATCAATGAATATATATATACTGATGAAATACACACACTGATGAAATACAGTGTGTTTATGTTGCCCACTTGTTCCCATTTACCGTCCCTTTCCTGTTTCATACATTAGCTTCTCTTTACTTACTTAATTGTTGGTGTTCCCAGAATTAGTTCTGGCCTCTTTTTTTTTTTTTTTGCTGATTACTCTCTCCCCATGGGCAATCTCATCTATTTGCAAGGTTTCAACCACCACCTGGTAAGGATATTGTAGCTGTCTTTCCCCAGACCATATTTGCAATGGTTTACCTCCAAACTGATATTGTGTTAATCTTTTAAACTCAACATGTTAAAAAGTCAAACTCACTGTCCTTATCCAAAGTCTGCTTCTCCTTCCAGGGTCTATCTGGTGGTGATGGCATACTGGAGCATATACTGAAGAAAAGACTTTAGACTACACGACCAAGTTCAAATCTCAAGCTTTGACACAGCCCCCTGTCAGACTTCAGTCAAATGATCTACTGTTATTCAAAAAGTCTGCTTCTTTATCTAAAAAGTGGGGCTAATAACTTTCAGATGGCAGTAAAGATTAATTCAGCTAATTTATGGAAATAACTATCACATGGTCTAATACATAAGCCAGAGGATGGGATGGGTGGAGGGCATCATTGACTCAATGGACATGGGTTTGGGTAGACTCCAGCAGTTGGTGATGGACAGGGAGGCCTGGCGTGCTGTGGTTCATGGGGTTGCAAAAAGTCGGACACGACTGAGCGACTGAACTGAACAGAATACATAATAGGCCCTCAATAAATAGTTGCTATTCCGCTATTATTAGTTAATGAGGCCCTCTTCTGCCTAGGAACTTAAGTTGAGAAAGATCCCAGGGAGAAGGGGAAGGCTACCCACTTCAATATTCTGGCCTGGAGAACTTCATCCACTGTATAGTCCCTGGGATTTTTCTAACCCAGGGATCGAACCCAGGTCTCCTGCATCGCAGGCAGATTTTTTACCAGCTGAGCCACAAGAGAAGCCCAAGAATACTGGAATGGGTATCCTATCCCTTCTCCAGTGGTTCTTCCCAACCCAGGAATCAAACTGAGCTATGAGGGAAGCCCATTCACAAACATTTATAAACAACATTATTATCAACATAAGCCTCACTATTTAAAGATCAAGATTCAGATTGATCTAAAATATAAAAACTAATAAATGTTTGGAAGTAACATGACAAATAAGTGATAATCAGAAGAAATTATAGCTATAATAATTTCAGGTAAACCTGAATTCTTGAGAATAAAAATGAAACAAGTGGGTTATTTTAAATTAATGACTTCACCTATAAGGAAATAACAGACTCATGCTATAAACATTTTAACAGCTATCAACTGAGATATATCATGTTTACTTTCAAAAAGAGAAGGATAAAAAGAAATTCAAGAGTACTATAAGATTCCAGCATCTCAGTTTTCTGATTAGTTAGAGGGATTGAAAAACCTGAGAGGATGTAGAAGGCATGCTGTTTTGGGAATGGATTCATTGTGAGCATCTTTACATTTCCATACCAACAGGTATACATATAAAGTAGTTTTCCTCAATGTTTTCAGAAGTCCATGCCACCTTTAAAGAAACTTAAAAAAAAAAAAAAAAAAAAACCTCAATCCTCCCTTTAATGCTTAAAGTATTTTTTTTTTAATCCCAAACTTAAAATATTAAAACAATGGCAGATTTTGGAGGAAAAAAAATTTTTAATTGAAGTAGAACTGACCTACAACACTGTAAGTCCCAGGTGTACAATTTAGTGATTCACTACTTCTATACATTACAAATGCACCACCGCAGTAAGTCTAGTTACCATCTGTCACCACACAAAGTTATTATAGGATTATTGACTGTATTCCTTATGCTGTACACTTCATTCCCATGACTCATTTATTTTGTAAGTGGAAGTTTCTACCTCTTAATCTCCCTTACCTATTTCACTCATCCCCTCAACACCCCAAGCCTCTAGCAACCACCTGTTTGTTCTCTGTATCTATGAGTCTGTTTCCGTTTAGTTGTTTGTTCATTTGTTTTCTTTTTTAGATTCTACACATAAGTGAAATCATAGGGTATTTATCTTTTTTATTCTGACTTATTTCATTTAGTTCATCTATGTTGTTGCAAATGGCAAGATTTCATTCTTTTATGGCTAACAGTCCATTATATGTGTTTATATATATACATATATATATAATTTCTTTATTATTCATTCATTTACCAATGGACATTTAGTTTGCTTCCATATCTTGGCTATTGTAAAAAATGCTGCAATAAACATAGGGGTTTATATATCTTTTCAAACTAGTGTTTTTATTTTCTTCAGAAAAATACCCTGAAGTGGAATTGCTGGACTGTATGGTAGTTTTATTTTCAATTTTACTAAAAACTTCCATACTGTTTTCCATAATAGTTGCACCAATTTACCTTCCTACCAACAGTGCACAGGCTTCCTTTTTCTACACATCCTCACCAACACTTATTATTTGTTGTCTTTTTGATATCAGCCATTCTGGCAGGTGTGAGGTGTTGTCTTGCTGTGGTTTTGATTTGCATTTCTCTGATGATTAGTGATGATGATTTTTTCATGTGCCTCTTGGCCATCTGTGTGTCTTTGGAAAAATGCATCCTCAGTCTCTGCCCATTTTATAATTGGTTTGGGTGTTTTTGATGTTGAGGGAAACAATTTTTTTGCTTAAAAGCTTTGATCAACATAAGCACTGAGTATTCTTGCTTGATGAAAACGTTTGCCTTCCAGCCTAAGTGGTATACAAAACAAGAATTCAACGTGGGCCATGCTGATCAAACCACTTTGCTTTTTTTAGTCACAGACGGAGAAAAACCAGTCTTGTGGATGAAATGAGGGACATTCAAAGTCCACTAATTTGTTTTGGAGCAAACAGGGAAACATTTTATTTAAAATTCTTCAAAGTGATTTTTCTAGAAGTTATTTTGGCAACAGAATAAAACTTCAGCTATAAACACTTGCCACAAGGACCTTCCAGCAAAGACTGAATGCAGGTGAGAAAAGTATTCCTCACAAACTCTCGGTGGATTTTCAGCTGTGAGTTGAAAAGCTATCATCCGAATTTGTTCTTCACAGATTAAGCCAAATTTATCCCCTCTCTGAGCCTTTTTTGCCTTTTTTTTTTTTTTTTTGAGAAATTCAGTAAGTCAGAAAATTAAGAGGCTTGGTACAACTTAATGCTTAGCAAAGTGGACTCTGGCACTAGACTGAGTTGCAAAGCTGGTTCTGCCAATTATTAGCTGGGCGCCCTGGGGCAAGCTACTAAGACTTCCTGTACCTCGGTAGCCATATCTGTAAAATATGTAAAATACTATCTGTACCTATTTCAGATGACTGTTTTGAGCAGTATAGGAGATAGTACACGTAAGGCATCGGAAAAACATCTAGCTTGCAAGAAGCACTTGAAAAATGTTTGTGAGCCTTATTAGTACAGCTGAATTTTGGCTGCAAACACTTAATGTATGAAGTACTGTAATGAAGTTGGGTTTCACTCCTTGAAGTTTCAGTTCTTTGTATATAAAACTTTGAAAAACATCTTCCAAATGTTATGCTTTGCTGAATGCTTGCAAGTCTGAAGCAGCTGCTTTTGTCTTTATTGTCTCAGAAACAGAGTGACATTATCCTTCAGTTTATAAATCTTTCCAAGCACTTTTCCTTTTGACATGACTGAAAAGGTCTAACAGAATATGTTGTTGTTTAGTCGCTAAGTCGTGTCCAACTCTTTTTTGAGTCCATGGACTGTAGCCTGCCAGGCTCCTCTGTCTACGGGATTTCCCAGGAAAGAATATGGGACTGGGTTGCCATTTCCTTCTCCAAGGGATCTTCCCAACCCAGAGATCAAACCTGCATCTCCCGCATTGGCAAGTGGACTCTACCACTCAGCTACCAGGGAAACAGAATATGAGGCAATATAAATATTCACTGATTATTTCTTCTCATAGTTTGATTTCAATTTTTAACATTAAAACCTTCAATTCATTTGGAATGTATTTTAATGTGGAATATAAGGGCTTCCCTGGTGGCTCAGATGATAAAGAATCAGCCTGCAATGTGGGAGACCTGGGTTTGATACCTGGGTTGGAATATCCCCTGAAGAAACTTCAGATTTAAGTAGTGTCATTAAAGCATTAGCCAATGGTTCCAAATTTTTTTTTCTTGAATAAACCAACTTTCCCCCATGATCTGAAAATCTACCACACACCAATATTTCACATGTGCTTATTACAGTATTTGTCTCTTTATTTCTTATTGTTTTCTCAGTGGAAAAAAGGGCTTGATTACATTGGTTAGTCACTGAATCACCAGAGTAATGCCTTGGTGATAGAAACAAATGGCTGGAAGAGGTTTCCTCTCCCGACTTCAATAAGTTTACAGGATTTTCTAATGATGAAAGGTACGTTATTGAAACAAACCCAAATTTGTCATATGTACAATTCTTTCAAAATGCTGGCAGATTTTATTCTAATATTTCACCTAAGATTTCATTAAGTGTAGATTTATGTGAAAGTGTTCTTAACTTTTAAGAAAAAGACAAAACATGGAATTTGGTCATAAGTCACCCAAGTTTCTTAAACTAGGAAATGGTCCCTATTTTCCCAAGGTGTAAAACAGATTAGCTAACACAGAAAATATCCATTCCTTTAAGATCTGACAAAATTTAACAATTAATATGTCTAGGATTTTTATGTTTGGGAAGGAAAGGACCTTTCTTTTAATCTTATTTTTGTAAATCTCACTCACAGTTTTGACCATTCTGAGTCCATTTTGGTTATTTTTGCTTTAAATCTACTTTTGGCCATTCATTTTGCAGATTTAAATCATTGTTGTAATGTTAAACATATTACTCTTTTCAAATCCATTAAAAAAAATTCCCTTTGCATCTATGGTTACAAACTTCTCTTTTTTTTTCTTTTAAAGGTGTGCCTCAGGATAATATTATGGTTAGATTAAAAAAATAAAAATCAAATTCTTGCCTTTTAACAGAACAGTGTAGTCACCGTGTGGAAAGTTCAGGTTTAATTTTAAACTGTATCCTGTTTTTTATGCTTCCAAAACTTCTGCTTTCCCCCTCATTCTTAGCCAACTGATTAGGAAGTTATTCATTCTATTTCTACTCAAGCACTGCTTGACTTTACTTTCTTGATCCTGTTATTTCTTAATTAATGTCAATAAGAAAATTACATTTTTAAAAAATTTCCTTGCACTCTTCCATCTTCCCTCTGCCTACCAAACTACTGAAACATTTTGTAATCAGAGATTCCCATTCCTATAAGTCTGTTGCAGTATTCTTTTTTGAGAACTCATTTATCATTAGTCTTATGAGTGAGTGAAGTTGCTCAGTTGTGTCCGACTCTTTGCGACCCCGTGTACTGTAGCCCGCCAGGCTCTTCTGTCCATGGAATTTTCCAGGCAAGAATACTAGAGTGGGTTGCCATTTCCTTCTCCAGGGGATCTTCCCCACCCAGGGAATGAACCCAGGTCTCCCGCACTGCGGGCAGACTCCTTATTGTCTGAGCCACCAGGGAAGTCCTATGACTTATGACTTAGTACTGTATTAACAATTCTTATTCACAGTTAACTGCATACCACTTAAAAAAAAAAATCACCCTACTATCATTTCTTTCCCTTATCAGGTTCTTTATTCTTACTACTTATTTGGCTCTTGCAAGTCTCTGCATAATTTCCCCCCTCCAGGGCAAGCACATGACTGGGATATTTTGCAAGTCATTCACTGTCAATGATGATCTCTGTGCTGCCCTTTCAAGATGCCTCAGCTGGCTGTAAAATTTGAGTAACAACCTTTTCCTGTTGATATCTAAAGTGATGCTCTGTTGCTTTTAGCATATAGTGCTACCACTTAACTGGATACAAATTTATTCTCCTCCTTTCATATGGATAACAACTTCTCCCTCATTCCACTCTATGCCACCCCCACATGATGTTTAGAGTTTATTCATTTTTAAAATACAACAATTTTGTTAGAATACATTTAAAGAGTGAATTCTTTCATCATTATTATTCTTAGTCACAGCTTTCTTGAGATATAATTCACATAGTATATAATTTCCTCATTATTTATTGCTGGCCACCTTTGATGTCAAGATTCAGGTTTCCTTCAGCTAAAGTGGTGGTGAGCCTGTGACATTTAATATGTAAGCTCGGGTTATCAGAGGCCTATCTGATAGGCCCTGAAGCTGACTGTTGCTGCCACACTGCGCCTCCTCCCTCTGTTCCAGTGGCTCCATCTTGGAACACACTTTACATTCTTCACATACTCCTGGCTTTCTCACCAGGTTCCTCTTCTTTCTCCATTGTTTTGCCAGGTCTAATCCTCACCCTTCCTCTCTCATTCTAGACACTTCCTGGGTAATCTCATCTACTTTGGGGCTCCACCTGTCATCTCGATCAGTGGTTCTCAAGCCCCTCACTGAATAATGTTTCTGCAGAAGCATTCTTCCATCGGTAGCATCTCTCATCAGACACAGCAATTCACAACTGCAGTGACATTCTGAAATCTTAGGAGGTACATAGCTTCAAGAAGCACTTGTCTGGGAACCTTTAGTTGGAGACACGTTTGCTCCATCTGTGGAGGACAGCACCCACAATCCACTGAGCTGTCCAGTCCAGGGGCCTGAGGGGTCACGACCACTAGACCTGAAGATACAGATGGTACAGTTCACCACCACATCTCACAGAGTGTCAACTCAAAGCAGCACAACGAGTATCTGTTGAAGGAATGAATTCAATCACTAATTACTGTGGTTTCTAATTCATACCCTTTCGACTCATCCTCCTCTTTTCATTCGCACTGTCAGAATTTTAGTTAATGTCACGATTATTGTCTACTGGCTACTAGTGAAGTCTCCCAGTCCTGCTTCTCCCAACCCATTCTTCACGCTAGAGTCAGTTATCTTTCTCAGTTATAGATCAGTTCTTACCATCCCTCAACTTAAGGTCCTTTAAAATCAAACCTAAATTTCTCAACAGATATATCAGTCTCTAATTCTCTTGACTTTGCACATAGCATTTCTTCTACTTAGAACAACTCAGGTATCAATGTAAAGAGAATTTCTTGATGCCCCAAAGCTGAATTAAACACTCATCTTTTGTGCTCTCTGAAGTACCCTGTTCTTTTCCTATTACTGTACATATACTGTATTACAACTGTGTGTTTACTTGTCTGTCTCAACTACACTATACATTTTGATAGGTGGGCCAATGTCCTTTTCACTGTATCTCAATGCCCTGCACAGTGCCTGGAACAGAGAAGGCTTTCGATGAGTGGCTGGTGAATGAATATCACTACTGACCATGGAAGTAGGTAACTTTGGAATTTCATCACAGGGACTCTGAACCCAGTGGGATCCATAAATAAATACTAAGAGGCCATAAACACCATGAAATTGTACCCAACATTTTTTGAGAGTAGTTTTCAGACTGTGTGAAGAGTCAATAATCCTAAAAACTTAAAAAAATATCCCTGTTGGAGTTTATCTGGTTAGAAAGAAACTTGCTAAAGTATATTACAAATGAACAAAAACAAAACGTAAATACATAAATACAACACACAGACACACTAATATACATACACAGAGACTGACTGAATTATATCAAGCCTTATGGTAAATCTTTTATTGGAAAGGGACAAGAATCAGAAAGTTAAGAGGGCTGTAGCAGGACTGAAGAAAACCAGACGATGCCAGAAAAAGAATTTAGAAAGCTAGAACAGGGAATGAAAAGGAAATTTGGTCTACTCTGTCATTTCATATAGGCTCCTTATGTAGGCAGCCTATGAAAGGTTAGGGCTTTACAAAGGATGTCCCAAGTCTGAAGATATCTGTATAGTTTTGAAAACTGTATCTTCAGCTTGCCGTAATGCTGCCCGACTTCAGCATAATTCTGTCTCACCGGTCTAGCTGTCTTTTCCGTTCTGTCCAGTGACTCTCTGTCTTGACATTGACCTTCGACAGAAGGAAAAGAAAGAAAAAAGGCAGGCAGTCGCCTGGGCTCATGAGAAAAGAGACACAGGGAGAAGAGTAAGTCAAATGCTCATTACTTTTCAGGTAACCATCTTCCTCTGGCTCACTCTATTCCTTTGTCTTTACTTAGGGTAAACTTTATATACTGCTTTATTTTCAAGAATCTTGACAAGATATCATGTACTTTGGTAAAGGAAGGAAATATACTTAAGTTCTGAGAAAATACAGGCAGTTTTGAGAGTTGTGTTTTTTTTTTTTTAATAAATGTTGACGATGGTTACGTTAGCCTCTACTCACTAATTAAACATCTAATGAAATTAGAAATACGATTTTTCTTTCTTTTTTGGCAGAGGGGAGGTTATTTCCATATAGCATGTAATATACTATACAGCCTGGTTTGCTTTAGAGGATGCTAACTTCTCTATCATAAGATTCTGTTACTGATTCACTAAAGTAGGACAAGTACTTCAGAGGTGGGGGCAGGCTTGGTTTTGAGTGTTTTGATGCTACCCAGGTTAACTTTCACTATGGACCTCCTGTTGGGTCCTCAGTATAGCTACTGGTCTTACATTCAGGCTGTCTCTGGCTGTGAAACACATCTTGTTCACATGGGAATAAAAAATGGACTCTTTCCTCATTATCATCATCTTTCATCCAAAGGAAATAAAAGCCAGAGGATGGTAAATCTGGTCAAAAAGCCTGAAAAATTTACTGACTGGTTAAACAGCATCTAATTAATCAAGAATGGCCCACAAACCTATAAAGGAATTCATCCCCATAATATTCATTTAACATCAATCTATAAGAATAACTCTGATATACAGAGATAGCAGTCTCATGAATTTTACATGTGCCTTATTTTGCGGCAGAACTCCTCTGTATAAAATAGACAAAATTGTGATTGTCAAACAATAGTTTTAAAGAACCAAGTAAGTCTTAAAGATTCTGTATTTTTCTGTCCTATTTGAGACTTTTTTGTCTTAATCTACCAATAAAATATAGATTACTTTAAATCAAACTGATAACTGAAGATTGCTCTAGGTACCTTCTTGCTAAATTTATAGTGAAATGTAGTGATCAATTATTCTGGCTGGAAGTTGGGGTGACATGGGAGGAATAGGAGAGAAAGAGGAAAAATTTCCATTTACCAAAGTCCCATCTGATAGTGTACTTATGTAATACAAGAATCAATTTTTTAAAAATTTCAGGATACACTTGAGAGTTGTAGTGAGTTTTGCCCTGTTATCTATTCTGATATCCTTTTTGACAAGGTATTGCTGTTAATGATTTATTGAAATCTGGTTTACATTCCATTAGGTAAGCAGAACATGGCGTTGAAAACTCATTGCTTTATTTTTTCCATAGCAGTGTGTGGAATTTTGAAACTCTTTCAAATGCTACTGGGACTGTTTGGAGGAAAGAGAAAGATGAGAATGGAAGAAAAAAAAAATTCTATAACCTCGTTCATTGCCTGCTCTACTTGCATCCTTATCCTTAATCTTGTCGAACTCATTCTGTCCTCCATCTTCTTTGGGTTTCACTGCTGCAAGAGAGACCCAGATTAGGAAGTGACTGGAGTATGATGCCAGGATCGATGTTGACAATGAGATGAGAGCCAGAAGTGAAGCCGCAAGGGGCTGTGAAGCCAGAACTGGAAATGAGTTGTTGGGGGTTCTCAGCATGTGGCATCTATATAACATCATACATTCCATTTGCCCAAATGGGTATGAAATTCACCAAACCAATAATACTCACCCAGAGGATAAGGGTCTACTATCATTGACACAGTATTATTTGGTACTATTCAGATGAAATGTACACATTATTAAGATGTTCTAACATACTACTTCTGGGAAGACCTTTTCTGGTGAAGTGTGGAATGGGAAAGGAACATGGAGCAAGNAATCAATTTTTTAAAAATTTCAGGATACACTTGAGAGTTGTAGTGAGTTTTGCCCTGTTATCTATTCTGATATCCTTTTTGACAAGGTATTGCTGTTAATGATTTATTGAAATCTGGTTTACATTCCATTAGGTAAGCAGAACATGGCGTTGAAAACTCATTGCTTTATTTTTTCCATAGCAGTGTGTGGAATTTTGAAACTCTTTCAAATGCTACTGGGACTGTTTGGAGGAAAGAGAAAGATGAGAATGGAAGAAAAAAAAAATTCTATAACCTCGTTCATTGCCTGCTCTACTTGCATCCTTATCCTTAATCTTGTCGAACTCATTCTGTCCTCCATCTTCTTTGGGTTTCACTGCTGCAAGAGAGACCCAGATTAGGAAGTGACTGGAGTATGATGCCAGGATCGATGTTGACAATGAGATGAGAGCCAGAAGTGAAGCCGCAAGGGGCTGTGAAGCCAGAACTGGAAATGAGTTGTTGGGGGTTCTCAGCATGTGGCATCTATATAACATCATACATTCCATTTGCCCAAATGGGTATGAAATTCACCAAACCAATAATACTCACCCAGAGGATAAGGGTCTACTATCATTGACACAGTATTATTTGGTACTATTCAGATGAAATGTACACATTATTAAGATGTTCTAACATACTACTTCTGGGAAGACCTTTTCTGGTGAAGTGTGGAATGGGAAAGGAACATGGAGCAAGATGACATGGATGGCATCACCTGGGAAATCCAGCAGTCCGCTCCAACAGATGCCCACAAGGTAGTATTTACCTTGATGAGCCTTGCAGACTCTGATACCCGATCTCACTGACTGGACCCAAGAATGCAGACTCATGCTAACAAAACTCACAAGACACTGATGTATACAAAAAAAAAAAAAAAAAGAAGGCGACTTTATTATTTACAGTGAACAACAGAACAATCAGGCATACTGACTCTGCATCAGTCTGATAGTGATGACTCTGCATCAGCCCGATAGTGCATTATCTCCTTGGGAAGGCAAATCACCAGAGGGAAGCTTGGTGCACACGGAAGCAGAGCAAGTGGAGTTAATTATGCAGGATTCCAGTGCAGAATGGCAGGAGGCTCTGCAGCTCTGTACCACAGGGCTATCCACCTGCCACAGAGGTTGGATGCTTGCCTCCACCTGGCAGGTACTATTGGTCAGACAGTGCTTTGTTAGGTATCATGACAATTTCATTAAGAGTTTTTCTTTTCTTCTGTTTTGGAGAGAGAGAAAATGCTCTCCTGAGCATTTTTCTATGTTTGTGTGTTTTAAAGATGTCAGTACCATCAATCAGGTTAGTCAAATCTCTGCGCCCAGAGTCCTTATGTCTCGTAAGATCACGTTGCCTTTCTTGACTTTAATCAGTTAGACGTTCATTTCTTAATTTTCAGAGAGTATTTGCATTTTTCTGCTTTCTGGGATCAAGAGGGGCACCACATGGTGGACTCCACATTTGCCTACAGGTTCCACAAAGTGTCAGTTAAATTCAAATCAACCTGTATTCACTGTGCCAACTTTACACCCACTGCTGTGCCAGATACAAAATAATATTCAAAAACATAACGAGAGACTCTAAGGAGACACTGTATCTGCTGGATACCTACAGTCCTAAATTCTTTTAAAGGTACATTTATTCATTCATTTTTTACTAGCATTTATAGATCCTATCCTATATATAAGGATTAATTAGATACAAGAAATATAATGATAAAAATTGTCTTGTTCCCTTTAAGAGCTTACAGTCTAGCAAAGGAACAAGACATTAAAAAAACAAACAAACAAACAAAAAAAAACAGGTACTATGCCAAATGGTATGGAACCTGGTGGAAGAAACACTTTTTTTAAAATCTAAGGGCAGAAACAGAAGCCATCCTTTTTAAACTGTTTTTTAAAAGTACTAAATAATAATGAATATTTTTAAAAATTAACAGTGGTTTGAAGCACAAAGTATAATAAATTTCTTTCTCGCTTCTTCCCCACCCCTATTCTATCTCTCAAGGTTGTCCTCAGTAGTTGGAGAATATTTTCACATCTTTTTTGTGTATATGAAACACACACATAAACTTTTGTATTCCCAAACACATATATTTAAACATTTCTGTATTTTATCAATGTGTAGAATTCTAGAACATAGACACACACGCACATATACATTTATATAATGCACACATGTGTGAGATCATATTATTGTTATCTCTCACATCTAACTTTTTGTTTTAAATTATAACATGTACACAGAAAAGTACACAAAACAAAAATGCCTAGTTTAGAAAATAAATTACCCTACTGGGCTCCCACCAGGTCCATAAACAGAGGATTCTGAGTACCCCAGAAAATCTGCACCACCCCCAAATCATTATGCTAATCTTAACACTAATCATTTACTAGCTTTCTATGTAGTGTTACTACCCAATGCAGGCAAAGTCCAAATTTGCCTGCAGTAGCAAATGCCCTCAAGGAAAAAGCAGTGTTAGTTCTGAATTTTCATTCTTTTTGATGCACTGGTAAATGGAACTGCTTCTTGAATTTCTCTTTCTGATCTTTTGTTGTTAATGTATAGAAATGCAACAGATTTCTGTGTATTAATTTTGGAACCTGCAACTATACCAAGTTCACTGATGAGTACTAGGTTTCCTGGTAGCAACTTTAGGATCTTCTATGTATAGTCACGTCATCTGCAAACAGTGACAGCTTAACTTCTTCTTTTCCAATTTGGATTCCCTTTACTTCTTTTTCTTCTCTGACTGCTGTAGCTAGGACTTTCAAAACTATGTTGAACAAAAGTGGTGAGAGTGGACATCCTTGTCTTGTTCCTGATCTTAGAGGGAATGCTTTTTTTTCATCATGGAGTATGATGCTAGCTGTAGGTTTGTCATATACGGCCTTTATTATGTTGGAAATATGCACCTCTATGCCCACTTTCTGGAGGGTTTTTATCATAAATAGGTGCTGGATTTTGTCAAAAGCTTTTTCTGGCTAAGCTTCTTTGAACTCTTGTTTTTCCTTACAGTTTCTTAGAGTTTCAGGACTTTGCTCCTCTGAGGATGTTTTCTTGTACATATTCAACAACTTCAATATTTTCAGCAAGAAAATTGTTCAAATAACTTAATCAGCCATATTTCCAGTAACAAAAATTGGTGACACGTCTCAATTTCTTCTTGTGTTATGGTTCTAAGAATAAATGTAGATTCTTATCTACTAGATTCTGGCCCCGTAGGGATTATGAGAAGTAAACATCTTTGATTTCCCACAGCATGAATAGTGAAACATGCAATAAATGCACAAAGACTAAAGAATAAGCGAATGGAAAAGAGAAGGAATATGTAATTATCCTGCCCTTGAAGAGTTTCCATTCTCCTTCTGTGAAGGAAGATGAGATATATATGTATAAAACAATTTGACACAATAAAGAGACATGCTTAAATGAAATCATTTATATTCACTGACATGGACAGATTTCCAAGATACATCATCAGATGGAAAAAGAAAGTTATAAGATGGTGTATGTATGTAAAGTATATCTAAATCTATAGCTATCTCCATGTGTATAAACATGTACGTGTGTAATATGTGCCATGTATATTCTTGCTTATATGCAGAAATACGACAGTAAAGACACATAATGGTGGTTATCTCTGCAGATTGGAATTGGGAAGCCAGGAGCAATCTTTTCACTTTCAAATATCCTATGTAATAATTTTACATGAAGCATATATTACTTTTATAGTTAGGGGGAAATTTTCAAATTATATTCAAGGGCAAACATACCTGACACATGAAATCAATAACTAAAAACATCCAGAAACCAGACCCCAATAAATGGTTATTTTGAGACATTAGTCTGCCATCTTCTCAGTCGGTCAGCTTTCCAAATAAAGTCATACTTCTTCCCTCAAAAAATAAAAATAGCCAGGAAGACAGCTATTACTGGGGAAGGCTTATTTGAAAAGGTAGGACTTGAAATGGGTCCTGCAGGACTGGCAGAACATAAGTTAGAGAAGAGGAATGGGGGGGGAGGTGGCCTTGATGAACGAGAGTTGTGCTGTGATCAGACAGCAGGGAAAGAATTAGAATGGCACCCAGAGAGGCCATGAGGAAATGCACTCACCTGGCTAAAACTAACTCCAGTTTACACTGAGAGGCAGGATTAAACGGATATAGAGTCAGGGTCTAAAATGGTGAAATCTCATCAATATTGAGTTTATAATTGGGTTGATGGGAAATAGAAGTCAATACGAGACAATACTCATCAAATGGAGTAGTTTGTGCAGCATGAGATCAAAGGAGAAAGACCCCTGGTAATTCGCAGTGTTAGATTAATAACAATTGGTTTTTACTAAGTTGAGAAATGCACAGTTTTGGACTATTCAATTGTTGCAGTGGGTAAAACTTAGCAATACCTTGTTCAAAATCAAAAAAGTCTCTACATTTGACTTTAAGGAAGAAAAATTCTAAATAAGTAAAATTTGACAGAATTAAGTATCTTTAGGGTTTCAAATTATTTGGATCTATATATTTATCACATTAAGGCCCAAATCACAAAATTATGAAAACAAAAAAAAAGATTACTATAAATTCATAATACAAGTGATGCTTAAAAATGTTTTCTTCCAAGTAGATTTTAACTTCTGAGTGACATATTACAGCCCGGGGCTATAGTCTTAAAGTGGAGTTTATTATAGTTTTACAGTATTTCAAAAGTTTCAGTCAGATACTTTTTCTTGCCTAGCTAGAGGTCAAAAGCTTGAGGATNTTTTCTTCCAAGTAGATTTTAACTTCTGAGTGACATATTACAGCCCGGGGCTATAGTCTTAAAGTGGAGTTTATTATAGTTTTACAGTATTTCAAAAGTTTCAGTCAGATACTTTTTCTTGCCTAGCTAGAGGTCAAAAGCTTGAGGATTCTTACATGATAGAAAACAAACTTCAAAAAGCTTAAAAAGTGACCTGTCATGCTTCAGACTCTTTACTTTTCTGTAAGGTCACATTTCTGAGGAAGATGACAGAGTTGGTGATTGTGTAACTAAGCCTCCAGAACTACTTACGACTCTGGAATGTGATCATTGTTTTGCAATGGAGTTGGTCACCATCATATGAAAATCTTGGGAAATAAAATATCTTGTTTACCTGCTAGTTCCTGTCATAGAATAGCTCATTCACACACAGCACTGCACTACTTTAGTCTAAATTCCCAAGCTACACTGCTTGGCACTAATGATTCTATCTTACAAGAATGTTAAGAATATTTCTACATACTTGAAGAGGTAAGCAAAAGAGGGAAGAGGGTCGGGGGAGAGAGAAGAGTGGGAGAGAAGAAAACAAACGCTTCACAGTAACGCAGGAAGCGGGAGATAGGAGGGGACGCAGATGAAACAAAATTGGCTCTGAGTTGCTACCTGCTGGTAGAAGGTGGAGCTGAATACAGAGCAGTCCATCTTATACTGTGTCTACTTTGTATTTTATATAATTAACTGTTCCATAATTTAAAATGTAAAAATGAAAAAGCACATACTTAATTTTTCAAGACTGTCTCCTAACTTGCAACCTAAAAAGGGATAATACAGTACTATTAATAGTACTGCAATAAATAAGTCATCTTTAGAACACTGATTTAAGAGTTTAAGAGCTTCTGAAGCTTATCTGTCCAGCAACAATAACAAAATTTGTGCTGGATGATAATCCTTATTCTGCACATCATTCTTACAATAAAGCACTTTCACATCCATATCTCAACCACTCTATATAAGAACACTGTGAGATCTGGTGGGTGATATTCTAATTTAGGAAAAATATGAGGTTCAGAGAAGTTAAGTAGATTTCAGTTCTTTCACTCCTTCCACAAACACTTACTAAACACCTGTGTTAGGCAAATCTGTTCTAGCTATTAGAAATTAAGAGACAAAGAAAATGTGATTCCTTTTTTCAAGAGGTGCATAGTCTAGCAGAGGGGAGGGATTTATAAAACAATTACATGATGATATGGTTTATACTACAACAGTGTTTTTCAAGAAAAATTTTAACTATGACCTAAAGTAACAAATACATTTTATACTGCAACCCAGGATAAACAAACAAGTTTAAGTGAAACAGAAGTTTTATGAAACACGACTCTTTCTATACACGATTCACTCTGTGGTATTTTCTAATCTACCCTATTCTGTATCTTTTCTTTTTTTAATAAAATGATGGTCACAACCTTTTACAATTGGGTTGCTGCTTACAGCATTTCATTATTCACTAGTGGGTGTGACCTACAGTGTACAGAAGTGTCAGGATGAGTATGATTGGAGTTCTGTGGCAACACAAAAAGAAACACAGACTGTTTCAGGGAATGAGAAAGGTCTGAAAGAGGTCAGTCTCTGAGTACTTACAATACTAAAATGGCAGAACCAGAACAAAGGTCTTAGACTTTTTGCTCTTGGAATTATTGTACTGTTGCACGCCGGCCAAAGACATGGCAGCAACAGACTGTGGACTCCCTGCAAAGCTACCAAAGCAAGCTGTTTTCCTGAAGGGATGTCGGTGATCATTCGTTCATATTTACTAACTCTTTACTATGTGGCAGAGCACTTCCTGTCTACTGGCTCACCCTGCTACTACCTGTGAGACAACTATAAACATCCTAGACTATGAGGTTTACTCTATGACTAACAGTCCCAAATATTTGTTTCCTCAAAATTTCTCTGGAAGACCTGAAAACAAGAGATCAGGCTAATATGTGTTAGATGTAAAATCAGATACTGTACTTTTTATCAACTACTGATCTAATTTGGGATTTTGTCAAGGCCTTAATCTTCTATTTCAGCCTCAAAAGCTTGCTGTCCATGCAGCCAGTTGTGGCTGCTGTGTACAGGGCGTACGGAAAAGAAGGGGTAGCGACTATTCTCATCTTATGCCGCTGCCCCCTGCCGTTGAAGAGAGAGAGGGGCAGGATTATAGAGACCTGTAGATTTGATTTTGCTTTGTCATTTTGTCCAATAGGAAGGTTTCCATTTTCAGGTACTTGTTCTGAGAATCTGTTTTGCACGAAAGACTCATTTTGTGAACCTGACATAGCTCTTCGGGCCTTTTATCCCGAAAGCAATAAAAGAGAAAAGGTGCTTTTCCACATCAACATGTGCTCAGCTTACAACAGTGCTACTATTCCTTGGGCATTCAATAAATATTCATCAAGGAAATGGATACAGACACCGAACAGAAAATAGACAAAAGGAAGAAAGTTAATTGAACTTCATGAAAGACAGAGGAACTACAGCTGTTTCTCATCCCTACTTCCCCAAAGGGAAACATGGTTTGAATATCAAGATAAAAGATTTTGTGGGCTGAAGTACCCTTAATTAAAATAAAATCAAACCGAACTGAACCAAACCAAAAACATCAACCAGCATTTGTGCCTTTAATCATATAATTGTAGGGTCTTAGTAAATTGAAAGTATTCTGGGTTAGGCTTTATAGGTATTAACTCAGTTGGTCAGAAGGAAATGAAAATTATACTTTTGAGAAAGTCACTGAAAAACATAAGCCATTTGTAAGACACTCTGAGCTTTAGAGAATCTCTTGCTTTGGAAGACCTGTTTAGGGCTGATACCTCTGAAAATTCTAAGAAGTCTAAACAGGTGAATGAACTACAATCTAAAAGACCTTCATGTTTTAGGCTATACAAAAGATTTATTTTAAGAATACTCACTCTTTAATTTAAACAGCCAAATATAACATTTTCAAAATGCTGTAAATATTTAGTTGAGAATCTAATGATAAAACATTAAAACAACCAAAATAAGCTTGGTATTGTTTTCCTTCTATAATCTTTAGGATTCACTTCCAACTTTATATGAAGCATCTTCAAACGACTGCACTGCTTCAGGTATCTTGGACCCATCATGTCCAAAACCAACTCTAATTCAATTCTACTCTTTTTTCCTGCAACCTCCCAGAACACCCATTCTTCTTCATTAATTCCAGTAATCCCTAAAATGAGTATTAACAGGAAAAATCCACAGGAGAAGGGATTAAATATGAAAACTTTCATATCGGATTCATGCTCAAAAGTATTTATTAAGGGTATGTGATTTTTACTTTTTCTATTTCATATTCAGTGCTCCCATTTCATTTAGTTTATGTTTTCAAATTTCTCTTGTCTCTTTTTGTTATTGTTGCTCTTTCTCAAGCCTTTACCAAGCCAAGTTAAAAAGCTTTTCTATACATATATGTATATAGTACGGAGAAGGCAATGGCAACCCACTACAGTACTCTTGCCTGGAAAATTCTATGGGCGGAGGAGCCTGGTAGGCTGCAGTCCATGGGGTCGCTAAGAGTTGGACACGACTGAGCGACTNTTGGATCTCCTTGCAGTCCAAGGGACTCTCAAGAGTCTTCTCCAACACCACAGTTCAAAAGCATCAATTCTTCGGCACTCAGCCTTCTTCACAGTCCAACTCTCACATCCATACATGACCACAGGAAAAACCATAGCCTTGACTAGACGGACCTTAGTCGGCAAAGTACCCACCCCTTAAGTTGTAGATGAGATTGTCTCAATCCACTATGCTGTGCTTTATGGAGAGTTTAATACTCTTCCTATTACATCTGAGAATTCTTCATGGTAGAGAAAGGCAGGGCATGTACATTCCTGGGGCCACCTTTTTGCTATCTTTCTTCAATTCATGTCTTGTGGCTGTTCTTTTATCTTTATCTTTCATTGACCCAGGAAGATAAAAACCCAACCTCTATCCTCTATAACCACAAGAAAGGTACAATACACATAGTTGAGATTACGGCAGTTCAGCTCAGTGCAAGTATCTTCAAGTTGAACCGTAGAAAACCTTATCTTCTTAAACACCATTCTAGTCATTTCTCTCTCTATCATCCCGATCCCCATTCTCTACCCTTTCTCTTTCAGGACTACCTATCTACCTCTCTGAACACACACATACACACACTCACACTTTTTGTTTCTTTTGAAGAGATCTCTGCTTTCTCTGAATCTGTAGGCAGTGCGAGAGACCCAGGTTCCATCCCTGGATTGGGAAGATCCGCTGGAGGAGGGCATAGCAACCCACTCCAGTATTCTTGCCTGGAGAATCCCAGAGACAGAGGGGCCTGGCGGGCTACAGTCCATGGGATTGCAGAGTCAAACCAGACTGAGCAACTAAGCACAGCTTCTTTCTCTAGTACCTACCCATAATTCAGTTGAAGTTTTGAAGTAACTACCAGAAAGGACTTCCTTACCTTTTCAGATAAATTTACTGTGCAATTTTCCAACTGAGTTTCAAGATACAGTTCAAGTTCAGTTTTTTAGTTGCCATGGCTTTATGTTGTCTACCTCTATTTTCTGTGCATTTTGATTAGTTTCTCTGAAATTGATCACCTCTGGGATTGTCATGACTGGGCCACTGGGGTTTCAGAATAGGGTCCTGGACCCTGGAGTTGAGATCCTACCTGACTCCAGCTGGATTGTCTGCCAGACACAGGACAGGCATTATTCTCTCTATCATAGTTCCTTATATATACATCTTCAGTCATCGGTAAGCTTTAGTTTCCAAGACAAGTAGCATAGATAATGTCTTTTAATGACTCCATCTCCTCCAGGGATTCAAAATTATCGCTATTCTCATTTTATAGCAGAAATAACAGGTTTGGTGCAGTTTAAGATATTTGTTCAAAATTACAGAATATAACAGAACTGGAATTTATATTAGGTCTAAATTCATCCTTGTGCTCTTTCTGCAACATCAGCAAAGTTTATATTTTACTGAGAGCCTATATATATGTCTTTTTTAAAAGTCACTTCAGTCATGTCTGACTCTATATGACCCCACAGATGGCAGCCCACCAGGCTCCCCCGTCCCTGGGATTCTCCAGGCAAGAACACTGGAGTGNCTTTGACTTTTCATTTTCATGCATTGGACAAGGAAATGGCAACCCACTCCAGTGTTCTTGCCTGGAGAATCCCAGGGACGGGGGAGCCTGCTGGGCTGCCGTCTACGGGGTCGCAGAGAATCGGACACGACTGAAGGGACTTAGCAGCAGCAGCATGTATATAGTATGTATAATATGCATATTTTATAAAATGTATGAATTTTTGCCTAGCTAAAAAAATTATGACATTTTGAGTCCACTTGTTTGACTTATCATGAACAGAATGTTAGATTTCTTTCTAATTTATATTCACTCAGAATTTTATACAGCTTCATGTATTTTGGCATCTAGCATTACTGCTAAATGTCTAGAAAATTTATAATCTTAGTGATTATAAAGTTCTTTCTGAATGAGGAGTGAAACTAATTCTGAGAATATAAAGAAATACTATGTTGCAAAAAAGACAGGAAATTAACAAGTCTTAAGTATCATTAACTAAAGTACAGATTTTGCTCAAATTTCACAAAATTTTATGCTAGTGTCTATTATTAGTTTTCAAACTATATTCAAGACTCTACATTGTATTTAATTGCATTAAGCAGCTGCAGCTTTATGCAACAAATTCTGATAAACTCTCTTTTCACTTTTATTCTATTACAAATACTTTCTAAGTTTCCTTGTTATGGCTTCTTAGACACAACCATAAAACCATCATTTAAAAGTGGACATTTAATTTCCAAATACATGGGATTTTGTTTAAAGCAAAAGAAAAAAAAAGAGTACATGATTTTTTAAAAGTTGAGATGATTAATCTAGACCTCCTAACTGCCTTCAGATAGTCAGTCTACTAAGGGCTTCCATTCTACACCTCTTCCACCTCTTTCTCTTCCATTCCTACCACTTCTGCAGTAGCTCAGTTTCTCCGTGTCCTGCTTGGATTTCTTCAAGAGTCTTCCATCTTGTCTCATTTCTTGCAATATCCTTTTTTAATTCTTCTTTGCTCTGCCACTAGAAGTACCTTCATTAGTCAGATAATATCACTCATACAAAAAAAAAAAGGATATCAAAGGGGTGAGGGGGTGGTGGTGGGATGAACTGGAAGACTGGGATTGACACATACACACTACTGGCACCATGTATAAAACAGATAACTAGTGAGAACCTACTGAACAGCACAGGGAACTCCACCTGGTGCTCTGTGGTGACTTGAGTGGGAAGGATATCCAAAAATGATGGGATACATGTACATGTGTGGCTGAGTCACTTTGCTGTACAGTAGAAACTAACACGACATTGTAAAGCAACTATACTCCATTAAAACACACACACACACACACACACACACACACACAAAGGCACTACCTACACAATAACCCAAACACTGGAATGTGGTTTTTACGACTCTACACTTGTAGAGGGGGAAAAAGCATGACCTTCAGGCCTACATTTGAGTTTTGGTCCTGTCTCTGATAAAGCTTTGTGACTTGGGGGGAAATCACTTAGGCTTCTTGAGCTTTTTATTTCCATATTCCAAAGTGGTGATATTAATAGCTCACAAAATTGTTACATAAATCAAATGAGATCATCTATGAATGAGAAGGAACATAGCACAGAGTCAGACACACACTACCAGTGAAGTTGCTCAGTCATGTCTGACTCTTTGTGATCCCATGGACTGTGGCCTACCAGGCTCCTCCATCCATGGAATTTTCCAGGCAAGAGTACTGAAGTGGGTTGTCATTTCCTTCTCCAGGGGATCTTTCTGACCCAGGGATTAAACCCAGGTCTCCTGCATTGCAAGCATATGCATTACCATCTGAGCCCCCAGACACACACTAATCGATCATCAATTGTTTGATCCCTTCTTGCTCTAGGTTTGATGCTACTATTGCCCTCTGTCTCACTCCCATTACACCTGATCCCATGACGCTGGCACATAAAACACCAGCCTACCTGGGAGACATGACTTCCTCAAATGTGACACGTGCTCTCAGACCTCTGTGGTTCTATGTTTTATGCCCTTGCTTCACAGGTCCTTCAACTGCCATCTCAAATGAAATTCTACCCATGCCTCAAGGCCCAGCTCAAATGTCAACTCTTCTAGGAAGTCTACCAACCAGAATTAATCACTTTTCCTTCGTGTTCTCCATGCACACTGCTTACAGCTTTATTTTTGTATTTATTTCTGTTATAATATTACTATTATATTTGTATTAAATATAAAATTATGCTTATATATGTTACCTTTGTGAATTACAAGCTTCTTGAAGGCAGAAAGCATGCTTCTTCTCAGCAACTAGCACCTTGTACTGGGAAGGATTTAATAAAAGTCTGCCGGTTGAATAAATGTATCAAAACATTTTCAAAATGAGTAAATTTTTACCAAAACAAAACACCAATCACTTGTTTCAACTTCTGAAGTAATTTTTAGAAAACAACTTCTACTTGAAAAATATACTATTAATCTAATATGTAAATTAAAAAAAACAAAGAAATGACCTGAAAATGGTAAAGTTTTGATTTTTCANCAAAACAAAACACCAATCACTTGTTTCAACTTCTGAAGTAATTTTTAGAAAACAACTTCTACTTGAAAAATATACTATTAATCTAATATGTAAATTAAAAAAAACAAAGAAATGACCTGAAAATGGTAAAGTTTTGATTTTTCAGACTCAGTGCAAAGAAAAAGATATTATTTTTAAGCTATTAAACTGATAATATCAATTATCATCCACTGACAAACTACTTGTGAGTGAATGAATATTAATAGAGAGTAACGACTCAAAGACGAAAATCATGCTACATAAATGGAATATTAGATATCAACTTAAAATCATATTTTCAGATACTTAATGAACTTGCACTATAGTGAGGGAAATAATCAGAACACAAAACTGATCCCAATCTTGCAAGGATATGTTCTATAAGAAAAAAGACTATGGAAATATAGAAGCCATTACTATGTGGTGGGACTAGAGGTGATTTTTATCTTTTGTCTTTTGTATTATTTCAATTTTCTATGACATAAACATTTGCATAGTCAGAAAAGTAATTTTAAAAAGGATTGAATATCAAGAAATTCTAATTAAAGCTTAACCTGATTTGCAAATACTAAAGAAGTTTTATGAGCCCAGTAAAAAGACTTTCTGATTCTTAATATTAATTGCCATCTATTTGCGTAGACATCGTTCAACACCAAAGTTAATGCTACAGTTTAGAAGATGTTAATAAAAGCTTTTCTGAATTCTAAATAGAGTAAGTAAACCTTTGACCAGTTATTCAGCAGGCAGCAAAGCACCAGTTCTGGGGAGGGCAGAGACTGAACTGGCATCCAGGTCAGCTGTGTGACTTGCTCTGTCTGAGCAGCCCAGATGTGGGAAAACCCCCAAGCTCCCTCACTGTTCCCCACAAGGACCAATGAGGATGCCGTTAACGAGAACCCCACACTAATGTCTAGGACACGGCAGGTCCTCTCCTATCTTGTGTCTCAGATCTGGAGACTGTCCAGGCTTATTGGAAGATAGACAAAGATGAGCACAGGCTTTCATTCTGACTTGAAGGGAAGCTGAAAGGCTGGTTACGCTTGCTGGGTTGTCAAGGCTGATTCTAAGAAAACAGATCCTAAGTGATTCCAGCTGCACCAGCCTGGCTGTGACCATGGCACTCCAAGATGGACCCCCTCTGCAAAGTGGGGCAGGGCCGGAGGCTGATGGAGGTGGATGAGTGGGTTGGAGACAGGGGATTGAGAGTACACAAACAGATGAGGGAGAAGGAGGAGAGAACAAGTCTTGGAGGGCAGTGCCATCGAAGGGGCAGGGAAAAGAGGAAGCAAAGGGAGAAAGCGGAAATAACCAGATCGTCAAACAGGGAGGAGCAAGTGGGGAGAAAGTTGTCTCTTCCTCCCCACTGTCTTCCTCCCCCATTTGTGTCTATTCCTCTGCTTCTCCCTCTTTTCTACGTACCCACCCCAACTCCGCTTCCAAAACCATATTCTTATTCTCAAGATTCATTCCTACTCCCTCTGACAAGTGGCATTCCTTTCTCCAGAAGTTAGAAAGTGAAAACCTAGAAAAACACGAGAGTTGCCTGCAGTGCCTAAACTGGCTTCCCCAACCCTCCAGGTCCCCCGAGCATCGAGGGTAAGATCTAGAACTGATTCCAGCTGCAGGCATTGGTCGGGGTCGTGGGGACAGAGCACAGAGCAGCTGCTCACCTCTCTATCCTCTGCTCCCAGCCACCCCATGTCCTCATTTGCACTGTCTTCAATTACAATGGATGCACTGTCTTCAATTACAAAAGACCCACGCGAATGTCCCATGATTAGAATTTACCATCTGATAATTGTATGGTCACCTTCCCTTCCTGGCAAGTTTACAAAATGTTATTTTAAAATGTCAGGATTGGACATGTTTAAAAGAAAGAGCACACAGAGACTGGGCCACAAGAATATTTGGTCAAAAATTATAATGCGCCTGGGATAAGACTGCCTTTATTTCCCAAGTACAGGATCTTGACTCCCAATATATCAGTTTAATGTGCCATGGAAAAGCTCAGGCAGAAATGCTTGATTCTGGTTGTCTTGAAGGAAGTTTACGTATTCTTTTTTACAAATAAATATAAAGGTTGCATTGAATCAAGAGTGCCAATAAAGTGCTATACAGGTGGGTACTGAGTGGGGGCAACTTGGACAGAAGGATATACTTGGATTAAAAACTAACACCTCTATTAAAAAATCATCTTTTGGAAATCATCACTTGAAGAATAAGAAAACGCTAATACTGTACTGGGAAATGCATTTTATTTTATACCTTACCAAAAAAACATGATAATTTGTTTACAACTGCCAAAAGCAGTGCTGCCTGAAGTGAAAACATGAGCATCCGTGCAAACAACTCTGTTCAGCAAATAAGTGTAATCTGCTCCCAATGTTAAGAGAATACTTTCCTGTAAAAATGAACCAAGAAATAAAAAAGGGAGCATCTTACTAAATAAAAACAAATATACCCAAAGGCACAATACAAACAAATAAACTATCAGGGACCTCCCTGCAGAAGCTTCTTCACTCACTGTACCTTTAGACCCTGCACTGCAGGGAGATGCTGGCAAAAGACTGGATGTGGGAACAGGGTGAACTCTTCCTCCCCTTCTGAAGCTCTCAGGAACTTGGACACAGCCAAGGAAGAAACAAGAGCTGTGGGGCTCTGAATAACTGTTTAATAGTGTTGACTAAAAAAAAAAAAAA
>SJYV01020350.1:1958156-1975830 GCA_006410875.1 Neotragus pygmaeus | reverse complement strand
AAAAAAAAAAAAAAAACTCACGTCTCACAAAAGAGATTCTATTATCACTGGTGTGTTGACTTCCCCCTTTCCTCCTATTTTTAAAGAGTTCTTTCTTTTTCCTCAACAAAGGCAGTCACCAAGGGGCATTTACTTAATGGCTAAGAGCATGGATGCTGCAGCCAGATTTCCTGGGTTTGAATCATGAATATGAAGTTGGACGAGTTGCTCAACTTCTTTCTGTGAGGCTCCATATCCCCTTCTGTAAAATGGAGATGATACCACTACCCAGCTCACAGCACCTTGAACAGAGCTGGCTACACAGGAAGTGCTTAAAGAAGGGCAATGACTGTCACTGTGTGTGTGTGTTTGTTTTTAAATTAACTGCAAGGTAACAAAATCCTTGTAACCAAACTTGAAAGAAAGAAAGCAAGCATATGACTAATGTACTTAATAACTTGCCTTTCCAAGTTAAGAATACACTTCTTGAAGACATACTAATTTTTTGTCTCAAATATCTCATAGTTTCTGGCATATAGTAAGAGTTCATAAATGTTTTGTGAACAGGAATGAATGAAAGGAAAAGAACAAAGCTTTGTGGATCAAATAAGGCTGTAATGTTTGCCGCATAAATAAATTCACATTTAATGAGCTTTTATTAAGTGCCTATTTGGTGCTAGACCCTGTGTGAAGTCTTTATGTTGTTTTAATTGATACATTTCTATGGACAAAACACATCTACGTAACTGTATAACAGAGTGGCTACTAGGCTATGCTGAGACCCATTTAGAATAGGCCTCCTCAGTTTGCAACCCAGAAAAGGCTGGTTAACTAAAACTTGTTAATTTTCAAGCCATACAAATTACTAACTCATTTACATGCTGCCAAAATGTAGCAGTAGAGAGATCACATGACTGAGACACAAGCAAAGGCTATACCTGGACTGGCATCCGCTCTTCTAGATCTACAGCAGGGTGATGGTACCCCTTTGGGGGTACAGAAAGCACCCTGGGATATTTTTAACGCCCAGCAAGCCCAAATCAGAAAGCCCAGCTTTACAGGATTTCTTTAACCACAGAATAAGGAACCACATATTACATTCAAGATTTGGCAGCAACTCAATTTCTAAATGTTAGTTCTTTATGAAACCATCCTATATCTCAGGGAAACTTCACATTGAGCTCAGCTCTTCTACTTTTTATTTTACTGGGAAGAAAATTCTAAGCCAGCATAAATGAATAAGTGGATTTCAGTCTTATGAAAGGGCTTTCTGGGTGTGGTCAAGATAGCTAACTCTGAAAACTTAGCAACACAGGATACATTATGAGTAAGTCCTTTCCTTTTTTTTTTTTTAAATCATGATGCTAACTCACTAGATCCTTCTGAAAGAGTCCTTTTATTAATTTCAATGAAGTCAAGCAGAGAACAAGTTGTAATATGAAACACCATTTATACAACTATGTTGAAATTCTCTGCCAGAGTTACATCTCTTCATGTAAGAATTTTATGGTAAAACAATTTCAAAATAATATCAAGCATTAGCTTAGGCTCATCTTGGTTTTAGGCTGTCTTTCTATACAAATCACTGAATTTTACTGCAAAATGATAGTGCCCTTAAATAGAAAAAAAAAAAGAAAGAAATCCTCTTCCTCCACAGTTCATATTATAATAAAAGAGCTGAAACTAAGCTTCAATTGAAATTATATTGTTGGGCAACTCCAGAAACTAAACACAAAAACATGTTAAAGATTGCAACATCAAGGGAAAACCATCCTCATATATGTACTTTTAGATTCCTAGCTGTTTCTGACCCCAGCCCAGATGAGATCAGCTGGAACCATCAGAGGCTTTCCTGCAGTGAGCCAACAAGCCACTCACTCCTTCCTCAACCACAGGGGTTACCCAGGGAAAGACACGCAATGCATTTAAAGGGCCAATAGAAATCCTGTGGGTGGGTTTGGTCTGCCTTTCAAAACCAATGAACGTCCCATTATATAAACTTTAATAAGAGAGAAGTTTACAGTCATATACCCAACTAAACCCAAGGCAAGCTATGCTACATGCCTCATTGTACCTTTTTTTTTTTTTAAAGAAGTGGTAAGAAAAAGTAAAAGAAAAAGCTGTCTGAATGGCACAATCCATCTTGTTAAGTAATGCTGGAAAATTAATGTATCGGACTTGGTAGTAAAGCTTAGGCTTGTTTTTTGCAGTGGGGTTCGTGGCAGTCTGATGTTTTTGATCAGAAAAGCCCAAGCATCTAAAACAAAATCTCCACGACATCTGATTAATTCTTTATAAAATAAAGTAAGTCCTTAACCACAAGAGAATTCTGAGAATCTGGCTTTTCCAGAAAGCCCAAGAAAAATACTTTAGTTTCACCATTCTCAAATTCATTTGACTTTGAAACAAAATAAACATATTACTCTATTTAATATCTTGCACAAGCAAATTCACAAGAATGAAATGTGTTCAGAGTTCCTAGAAAAAATGTAGCAATACAGGCTGCCAACTCGTTCAATGTCAAGCTCGAGGCAGTATAGCTGCACTAGCAGTGAATGACTCAGAGTGAGTCACGCTTAAGCTGTTTTTTTTGCTTTTAAAGTACTGCCAGGCACTGTGCTAATATTCAACCCGGAGTAAATTTAGCCCAACAAGAAAACACGTGTTTCCATGGTTGCTTCTTCACAGTGTTTATGGTATACATGCAGCCATTAGGCACAGGAATCTAGCCAGATAAATTAAATAGAAATGATCATCTTTCATTTATATCCAAGCTGTGGAACACTGGAAACACTAAATGCAACTTATTCTTTCATCTCCTGACTGTCCGCCCCTCCAGACCCCAAATAGCAACTATGCAGAGAGGATCCTGTTAATGATTCATATAAAAGTTTGTACCATTAAAGTACCTTTAGTGGATTGTTGTTCATGGATTTTATTTGGCTTTGTATTAAGAGTCACAACCTGCTGATGGTGCAGCCACAGGGAACTAAATTGCTTAAAAAGTATCCAGCAAAACCAGCAGGAAATGTGGACTACAGACACAAAGTGAATCATTAGGCAGCATTGTACCCAGTGAGCAGTCAGAGTCTGGGAATACAAACGCTCACAGGGTGTCTAAAGAACACCAGTTGTTCTAATTCAAAAAAATATATACACGCCAATATACATAGCAGCCCTATTAACAACAGTCAAGATATGGAAGCAACTTAAATGTCCATCAACAGATGAATGGATGAAGATACAGTATATAAACACAATGGAATATTACTCAGCCATAAAAAAGAGAATGATACAATGTCATTTGAAGCAACAAGAACAGATCTGGAGATTATCATATTAAGTAAAGTAAGTCAGACAAAGAAAGACAAACATCATATATCACTTATATGTGGAATCTAAAAAAATGATACAAATGAACTTAATTTACAAAACAGACTCACAGATATAGAAAACAAACCCATGGTTAGCAAAGGGAAAAGTGCAACAGCCACTCACTTGAGTAGCACAGTGACTACAGAATAGATGCTAGGACTTTCCTCTAATTAAAGCTACCTGTCTATTTAAAGCTGTCAGAAGTCTAAGTCTAGATAAAGCTGTTAGAATCCTTAGCTTTATTTACAGAATCAATGCTACAGTTGTATACAGTGGTTAGCTGTTATCCTCAGCAAAGAAATATTACAGCTAGCTGTCCCAGTCCAGATTTTCAGAGTAAGAAGCATGTGCTCCAGGATGCAAACTCTTGTAATTTTTATTTAAAATGAACTTTTGTCTAAACAATGAGGGGGAGTAAGACTAGGTTTCACTAGTAATGTACATATGGACATTATGCAGACCATGTATAAAAATGAATAAATAAATATCACAAGGGTGTGCCCCTCCCCATAGAAGAAAACAATAAAAAACGTGGAGACCACTGCTATCACAAGCACAGCCACCTGAAGCACAGAACCCTCTCCTCTTCACCCTGTATCTCAGTAAGTGCTTGCTCTTTTTTCCCACCTACATTTTAATGGGGCACCAGCACAAAGGAAGTATAGTGGAAAAGCCTAGGTCAGCAAGCAACTGGAGAAGACAGAGAAATGGTAACCTGAGCAAGGCAAGTCTGGAAAACAGCCACACAGAGCACCTCAGCACAGCTGTAATGCCAGCACTGGGCACAAGGACAGTCACTCTGAGTCAGAAAGCTGACCAGTCAGTTCTCCTATCAAGATACCAAGAACACACGGACTCTCTGAAAATTATAATGGGGGCTCAAAAGCTATTGAGAGTGAACTGAAAAAAGCCTAGTGCAAGTGTAGTTACATAACAGACATCTTTCGCAACACAGTTCTTGGGTAACAACTGTGAAGGGGTTGCTCAGTCAATGCAAAAGGTAGAAACTCCTAACATCGCCTCTGACTTGCATGAATGGCATCTTAACTTCCACAGAAAGCATCTAGCTCAAGGCTTGATATACAGCAGATGATTAATATAGCTCTCTGAAATAAACAGGTAAATTATAAAGCTATCTCCCCATAAAACATCTTATTTGAAACCCATGCATTCTAAAGCTCTGTATCTGTTACCCCTGTGTTTATTATATAGGAAAGTTTCACAATCAAAAGCCTAAGGGATGAAAAATAATCTATCAGAATTCCTTGCTTTCTGACTCCCTTGCTCCCCGACTTCACTAATTCTATTAATCCCAGGGATTCTACTCATCTTTACCTGAAAGTTCCATATTAAGAGACATATAAATAGTAATTAAATCTTCACAGAAGGAACATTTTAAAATTTAAGCAGAGACAAAGATGGGGAGGACGAAAAGCTGAAGTAAATTTTCAGGTCAATGAAACTATTCTTTATACTACACTGGTGGATACACAACATTATGCATCAAACACCCACAGACCATTTGATTCAGCAGTCCCACTTCTGGTTGTGAATTGAAAGCAGGAGTTAAAAACATATTTGTACACCAAAGTCCATTAGTAGCATTAGCGCCCTTAGGTGGTATTGGTTGATGGCTGAACAAAATGTGGTATATACAGGCAATGGAATATCATTCAGCCTTCAAAAGGAATGAAATTCGGATACATGCTACAGCATGGACCTTGAAGACACTGTGCTAAATGAGATAAGCCAGACACAAAATGACAAGTACTGTACAATTCTACTTCTACGAGGCATCTAGCTGAGGAAACAGTGGTTACAAGGAGTCAGGAGTGGGAAGGGGCACATTTAATGGGTATAGTCTCAGTGTGGGAGAATGACGAGGTGTGAGAGCGGGGTAGACATGATGGCTGTGCAGCAAGATGAATGAACTCGATGCCACTGAACTGTAGGCTGAAGAAAGGCTGGAATGATAGGTTTCATGTTACATATATTTTACCACCAAAACACCCCACAGAACAGTATAATACAAAGACTGAGTTCTAATGGAAATGATGGACTTTAAGACCCTGATGTTGGGAAAGATTGAGGGCAGTAGGAAAACGGGATGACAGAGGATAAGATGGCTGGATGGCATCACCGACTCAATGGACATGGGTTTGGGTGGACTCTGGGAGTTGGTGATGGACAGGGAGGCCAGCGTGCTGCAGTTCATGGGGTCGCAAATTTGGACACGACTGAGCGACTGAACTGAACTGAATGTGTTAACATTGGTTCATCAGCTGTAATTGTAAACACACAAATGGCAGCTTCAGGGGTGGGGCTTATCAAAAAATCTCTGCACTATAAGCTCAAGTTTTCTGTAAACCTAAATCTGGTCTTTTAAAAAAATGTCTATTAATTAAAAAGAAAAATCTAAACTAACGAGGCTGCTCTGTGGCAGACTCCTTTCTTTGATACCGTGCCCTGTACTGACTCCCCCAGTGATCTGTTTCCTTACCAAGGACCCTTAGTCCCTATGTCTGGACCACAGGCCCCCAAAATTTAGCTGCCTTGCTCAGTTCCAGCCTTCTTTTCTGCCAACTCTGATCTCATCCCTTTCATGTTTGTGTATTTCCTGGTGTCCTTAGAGGCCCAGAATCTGGGTTCTCCTTTTCCCATGAGCCCTGGAGGCTATTACAATTTTCTAGTCTGTCTACCTTGCTCTGACCTATGACTTGTCTTGACCTCACTGTTTGTGTATATTCTGGCTGGAAGTGACTGGGTTACTACTGACCCTTGGTACTCTAAACCTTGATACAGTATTCTAATTCTGTCTACCAACCTGATGTTTATCTTGCTATAAAGTTCAATCTAGGTTAATGGTAATTCAATATGAGGAATGCTTGGGGTATGATATGTGTGAAATGATAATATTCAAAAGCATTTCAAAACTAGAAGTAAAAATATTATTTATTCAGTGTAAAATGTTTCTCTAAATAACTCTCAGGGGCAGAATTTTATTCTGTCTTCTGGTTTCCTGCTTTAACTCTGTGATCACAGGAAATCCTAAATGTAAAGCAAGGATGGCAAAATTACATCCTACTAAGGATTTTAAATTGCAAACTTAAAAACCTACCAAGGTAACACAGTTAAAGTATATCAGATACAAGACAAAAGGGAATGGTCAGAATAGCGACTAAGAAGCACAACTCTTATCTAAATGCATTTAAAAACAACACTGTGTGTCAAATCACAACAGTGAGTGAGCCAAACCAAACTCACATTTCAGGCTAATGTGGCCTACAGACCTCCAGAGCTATGCGATTTGGAACATTTTATACACACAGAGAGAGAGAGAGTGAAAGAGAGAAAGGGAAAAGAAAGGGAGAGTATGAAGGCCTAATGTAGACTCTCTTGTTTATGCCACTAAATGTAAGCCAAATCAGTCCATAAAAATGTTTATTTATCAAAATACCAGAGAGATGCTTAGGCCTGGGAAGGATATGGACATTCAAATCACTTTTCAGAATGGCTAACCCTTTGGCTAAATGAGAATGCAATTAATAACAGGAAGAGTTTCGTCACACTTTTGGGATGGAGATAATTCAATAAAGGCTGAAAAGACATTCTTCTAAGGCCCAATGCACTCTGCTGTCACTGTTCTCAAAACAGAAAACAATATGGATGAGAACAGAGGCTTAAAAAGAAAAAAGAGCACAAATGTCCAAGACTTGTTTTTCATAAAGGAGTCTACTCTTTCAAAGCCAAATACTTACGTTCTCTTCTTTCCTATCCTTTCATAAAAGTGAACTGAACTAAGACCAGTTGTTATCATTTCCTGCTGAATGCAATTTTTGGACCAGAAAATATTATTACATTTTAATCCCAGGATTTTAAAAACAGATCAGAGAATGTTCTTCACATTAAGTCCATGACATGAGATAAATGGAACAAAGCCTCTGCTTGCCTACCCCGAGCATTTGAATGAGCAGGTGAATTACCAAAAGGCACCCTTTCCTCCAGGCGCTCTGGGTGCATGCCTTGGAGATTAGAACACAGGCTGCTATTTAGTCACCCCTTGCCACCTCAGCCAGGTGCTTTTGTGTAGTGTATAATAAACTGTACAACTGTATACAGCAGACCTCTCCTATCACATGGTTAGAAATGCTATTTTAATAAAGGGATTATTTCGATTCTGAGTCAGTACTTTTTAGCTCACTGTGTCTCTTACCTGATTAACAACCCCAAGTTTCCAAACTACCTAAAGTATCAAAATAACCCTGGCAATGACTTTCAGCGGTTTGATTCTAAGCCACTTACCTGAATCCCCCCACACCTGCCCCCCTCAATCTTCAGCCTGGCTAACAATGTTACTGCCCACTCTACTTTTCTCATCCTGTTCCCTGGAGGAGTGCACATGACTGTCTGGTTAAGAACGAGACCTCCCTGCACAGCTGTCTGGATGTCATGGCCTCAGCTCTGCAGGACATTCCACTGGCTCAGCTAAGTCCCTGAGCTTCTTCATTACCCGAGACAGCCATCTTTCAAGAGATTCTTCCCACTTATCTCATGCAGTTCTGCAGAGCAGACCCAGAAAGGCTCTCTCTGGGGTTACTAGGAAATAAGTCATAACATCTTATTGATATCTTTAAGTGGATTTGTGTTAGCATCTCTGACAAGGTAAAAGCCAGAACTAGTAAACAGGCTGGGTTGGAGTACTCAGAATGAGTCATATATACATGGTAAGAGACACTGGCCATATTCATTATAATATTTAACACAGAGACAGGAACCAGTATAAGTGAAAGTCACTCAGTCGTGTCTGATTCTTTGTGACCCCATGGACTATTGGAGTGAGTACCCTTTCCCTTCCCCAGGGGATCTTCCCGACTCAGGGATCGAACCTAGGTCTCCCGCATTGCAAGCGGATTCTTTACCAGCTGAGCTACCAGGGAATCCCAACTAGTATAAAATAAATTACAAAAACAGATTCTGCCCCCTGAGGACAACAATGACAGAGCAATACGACATGGAAGAAACTGAGAGGGAAAACATGCAGCGATGCACAGAAGGGGGCTCATACTCTCCACATCAGAACTGGGGCTGTATGGTCTGTCAAGCAAATGTCAGAGGAAAAGAACATCAGAAAACAGAATGCTCCTAAAAGTTAAGGAACATAGTCAATGAAAATATGAAATTATTCAAGATGGCAAAGAGCTGATAACATATGTAAGATAGAAATATTCTAAGGATAACAATAAGAAGTGGAATAAAATCAGTTTCCCTGGGTTATGCATATGGCAAAGATCAAAAAGGTTTAGTAACACCTGAGTTGGCCAGTATGTAGGAAATGGGCTCTCCCATACATTTTTGATGGGAATCAAAATTAATATAATCTTTATGAAGGACAATTTGTCCTCCAAACTAACATTTTTAATTCACATATCCTTTAACTCAGCAACTTCCCAGGATTTATCTCACAGATACAGGCCTACTGGTGTGGAGTTTTATATACATTAAGAATATTCGTTGCAGTAATGTTGGTAACAAAAAACAGTCATTCCCACCATCAGGGAATTGGTTAACAGGATGAGCTGCTATGTAGCCATTAACACGAATGAGAACACCCTAACGTACTGATGTGGCTGCTGCTAAGTAGCTTCAGTCGTGTCCGACTCTGTGCAACCCATAGACGGCAGCCCACCAGGCTCCTCCGTCCTTGGGATTCTCCAGGCAAGAACACTAGAGTGGGTTGCCATTTCCTTCTCCAAAGCATGAGAGTGGAAAGTGAAAGTGAAGTCGCTCAGTCATGTCTTACTCTTCGCGACCCCGTGGACCAGGCTCCTTCGTCCATGGGAGTTTCCAGGCAAGAGTACTGGAGTGGGGTGCCATTGGGGAAGAAAACCCAAAATCTATTAAGTGAATTAAAAATAAAAAAGTCAAGTAAAACATTGAGTCTAACATGCTACCATCAGAGAGCGCGCATACACACAAGCACACATACACTTCAAAAAAGGACACATGAGAAATCAGCAACAGTAACTGCCTCTTAGGGAGGCAAAGACCCTTCTTTTTACCACATAGTTTTTTGTACTTTGTGAATTTTATACTATGTGCATATATCCCCTAATCAAAAGATAAAAACATTAAAGAGGGCCAGGGAAGTGTGTGTGTGTGTGTGTGTGTGTATGTATTTGTACAGCACACAGAAAAAAAGAGTTGATCTTAGGTGGCAGTGGTCAACAAAGCTTTCCTACAGAAGGCACCAGAGTAGTTACTTTGAGGCTGGGGAGGTTTCTAGGAGGACAGGTTGGACAGGCAGAAAGGAACAAGAGGAAACCATTTTTTTTCTCTGCAAAGGAAAGGTAGATCAGAGAGACTAACAGTGTGTAGACACCGAATGCTACCAACTTTCTCACGCTTCTCCTGGAGTAACTCTCTCTGAAAAAGTCATGTGTGTGATTA
This sequence comes from Neotragus pygmaeus, assembly GCA_006410875.1. Taxonomy (NCBI): domain Eukaryota; kingdom Metazoa; phylum Chordata; class Mammalia; order Artiodactyla; family Bovidae; genus Neotragus; species Neotragus pygmaeus. Next base: position 1,966,029 of record SJYV01020350.1, on the reverse strand, counting down.
TATAATATAATCCATTCAGTTCCTTAATGTCTATTATAAGCCAGGAACTATGCTCAATGCTGAGGACATGAAAATGGATGAAATTCAGTCCCTGACCTCAATAAACTTTCTGATGAAAATGCAAGTCACAGAGTAGAAGGAAAACTCCACAGAGAAAAACCTGATTAGCCTGTATCTAAGAGCAGTTACTAATATCTACCCATTCTACATGATGGGGTGATAATGATGTTGGTGATGAGCTAACATGTAACATTTACTGTGTGCAAGATACTCTTCTAAGGGACTTTCATATATTAATTCATTTAATCTTCACAACAACCCTATGAAGTGGGTATACTCTTTTTATACCACTTTAATAGACAGAGAAACTGAGGCACAGAGTTTTTTTGTTTGTTTTTAAGTTACCTATAGTTACACAGTGAGGGGTTAAACCCAGACTTGAACTCAAAAAGTGTGACTCTAGAACTCAGCTATGAACTACTAGTGTGACCCTCAAAGAATCAGTGCTGATCTCAAAATAATAATACCATCTCACACTTACATTTATCTGCATAGGACTTTGCAGCTTACAAAATACTTTCATGTGTTATCTCATTTTCAATATAGAATAGCCCTCTGATACATTCTCTTTGAAATGAACACACATTTCAGCTATTAAAATAAGTGAAATAATAAAAGCTATTATAAATTCTCAAAATTCTCATTGTTGAAAAATAACTGAAGAGGTAGAAAAGTTTCAAAGACATCTATTTGAATTCATCACGTGGTAATGTTAGTGTTAGACAGTATTAGTCAACCACCACTGCTCTCAGAGGACAAGGCAATGACAGACTGAACAATGGGATTTATATATTTTAAGTACCATTTAAACAGTGTAACACTGGCTCTGATTTACTAAAATAAAAATTATGATTTTTGAATTCTATTATTAATTATATAAATTATGTTGACCACTTTGGTGATTGGTTTAGATATGATACTATTCAATTAGCATTGAATAAAAGGCCTTTTTAAAACATGGTAGGATTCTGACCTAGAGGCATTNGAGAGAAAGGGAAAAGAAAGGGAGAGTATGAAGGCCTAATGTAGACTCTCTTGTTTATGCCACTAAATGTAAGCCAAATCAGTCCATAAAAATGTTTATTTATCAAAATACCAGAGAGATGCTTAGGCCTGGGAAGGATATGGACATTCAAATCACTTTTCAGAATGGCTAACCCTTTGGCTAAATGAGAATGCAATTAATAACAGGAAGAGTTTCGTCACACTTTTGGGATGGAGATAATTCAATAAAGGCTGAAAAGACATTCTTCTAAGGCCCAATGCACTCTGCTGTCACTGTTCTCAAAACAGAAAACAATATGGATGAGAACAGAGGCTTAAAAAGAAAAAAGAGCACAAATGTCCAAGACTTGTTTTTCATAAAGGAGTCTACTCTTTCAAAGCCAAATACTTACGTTCTCTTCTTTCCTATCCTTTCATAAAAGTGAACTGAACTAAGACCAGTTGTTATCATTTCCTGCTGAATGCAATTTTTGGACCAGAAAATATTATTACATTTTAATCCCAGGATTTTAAAAACAGATCAGAGAATGTTCTTCACATTAAGTCCATGACATGAGATAAATGGAACAAAGCCTCTGCTTGCCTACCCCGAGCATTTGAATGAGCAGGTGAATTACCAAAAGGCACCCTTTCCTCCAGGCGCTCTGGGTGCATGCCTTGGAGATTAGAACACAGGCTGCTATTTAGTCACCCCTTGCCACCTCAGCCAGGTGCTTTTGTGTAGTGTATAATAAACTGTACAACTGTATACAGCAGACCTCTCCTATCACATGGTTAGAAATGCTATTTTAATAAAGGGATTATTTCGATTCTGAGTCAGTACTTTTTAGCTCACTGTGTCTCTTACCTGATTAACAACCCCAAGTTTCCAAACTACCTAAAGTATCAAAATAACCCTGGCAATGACTTTCAGCGGTTTGATTCTAAGCCACTTACCTGAATCCCCCCACACCTGCCCCCCTCAATCTTCAGCCTGGCTAACAATGTTACTGCCCACTCTACTTTTCTCATCCTGTTCCCTGGAGGAGTGCACATGACTGTCTGGTTAAGAACGAGACCTCCCTGCACAGCTGTCTGGATGTCATGGCCTCAGCTCTGCAGGACATTCCACTGGCTCAGCTAAGTCCCTGAGCTTCTTCATTACCCGAGACAGCCATCTTTCAAGAGATTCTTCCCACTTATCTCATGCAGTTCTGCAGAGCAGACCCAGAAAGGCTCTCTCTGGGGTTACTAGGAAATAAGTCATAACATCTTATTGATATCTTTAAGTGGATTTGTGTTAGCATCTCTGACAAGGTAAAAGCCAGAACTAGTAAACAGGCTGGGTTGGAGTACTCAGAATGAGTCATATATACATGGTAAGAGACACTGGCCATATTCATTATAATATTTAACACAGAGACAGGAACCAGTATAAGTGAAAGTCACTCAGTCGTGTCTGATTCTTTGTGACCCCATGGACTATTGGAGTGAGTACCCTTTCCCTTCCCCAGGGGATCTTCCCGACTCAGGGATCGAACCTAGGTCTCCCGCATTGCAAGCGGATTCTTTACCAGCTGAGCTACCAGGGAATCCCAACTAGTATAAAATAAATTACAAAAACAGATTCTGCCCCCTGAGGACAACAATGACAGAGCAATACGACATGGAAGAAACTGAGAGGGAAAACATGCAGCGATGCACAGAAGGGGGCTCATACTCTCCACATCAGAACTGGGGCTGTATGGTCTGTCAAGCAAATGTCAGAGGAAAAGAACATCAGAAAACAGAATGCTCCTAAAAGTTAAGGAACATAGTCAATGAAAATATGAAATTATTCAAGATGGCAAAGAGCTGATAACATATGTAAGATAGAAATATTCTAAGGATAACAATAAGAAGTGGAATAAAATCAGTTTCCCTGGGTTATGCATATGGCAAAGATCAAAAAGGTTTAGTAACACCTGAGTTGGCCAGTATGTAGGAAATGGGCTCTCCCATACATTTTTGATGGGAATCAAAATTAATATAATCTTTATGAAGGACAATTTGTCCTCCAAACTAACATTTTTAATTCACATATCCTTTAACTCAGCAACTTCCCAGGATTTATCTCACAGATACAGGCCTACTGGTGTGGAGTTTTATATACATTAAGAATATTCGTTGCAGTAATGTTGGTAACAAAAAACAGTCATTCCCACCATCAGGGAATTGGTTAACAGGATGAGCTGCTATGTAGCCATTAACACGAATGAGAACACCCTAACGTACTGATGTGGCTGCTGCTAAGTAGCTTCAGTCGTGTCCGACTCTGTGCAACCCATAGACGGCAGCCCACCAGGCTCCTCCGTCCTTGGGATTCTCCAGGCAAGAACACTAGAGTGGGTTGCCATTTCCTTCTCCAAAGCATGAGAGTGGAAAGTGAAAGTGAAGTCGCTCAGTCATGTCTTACTCTTCGCGACCCCGTGGACCAGGCTCCTTCGTCCATGGGAGTTTCCAGGCAAGAGTACTGGAGTGGGGTGCCATTGGGGAAGAAAACCCAAAATCTATTAAGTGAATTAAAAATAAAAAAGTCAAGTAAAACATTGAGTCTAACATGCTACCATCAGAGAGCGCGCATACACACAAGCACACATACACTTCAAAAAAGGACACATGAGAAATCAGCAACAGTAACTGCCTCTTAGGGAGGCAAAGACCCTTCTTTTTACCACATAGTTTTTTGTACTTTGTGAATTTTATACTATGTGCATATATCCCCTAATCAAAAGATAAAAACATTAAAGAGGGCCAGGGAATAGTGTGTGTGTGTGTGTGTGTGTGTATGTATTTGTACAGCACACAGAAAAAAAGAGTTGATCTTAGGTGGCAGTGGTCAACAAAGCTTTCCTACAGAAGGCACCAGAGTAGTTACTTTGAGGCTGGGGAGGTTTCTAGGAGGACAGGTTGGACAGGCAGAAAGGAACAAGAGGAAACCATTTTTTTTCTCTGCAAAGGAAAGGTAGATCAGAGAGACTAACAGTGTGTAGACACCGAATGCTACCAACTTTCTCACGCTTCTCCTGGAGTAACTCTCTCTGAAAAAGTCATGTGTGTGATTATATAATATAATCCATTCAGTTCCTTAATGTCTATTATAAGCCAGGAACTATGCTCAATGCTGAGGACATGAAAATGGATGAAATTCAGTCCCTGACCTCAATAAACTTTCTGATGAAAATGCAAGTCACAGAGTAGAAGGAAAACTCCACAGAGAAAAACCTGATTAGCCTGTATCTAAGAGCAGTTACTAATATCTACCCATTCTACATGATGGGGTGATAATGATGTTGGTGATGAGCTAACATGTAACATTTACTGTGTGCAAGATACTCTTCTAAGGGACTTTCATATATTAATTCATTTAATCTTCACAACAACCCTATGAAGTGGGTATACTCTTTTTATACCACTTTAATAGACAGAGAAACTGAGGCACAGAGTTTTTTTGTTTGTTTTTAAGTTACCTATAGTTACACAGTGAGGGGTTAAACCCAGACTTGAACTCAAAAAGTGTGACTCTAGAACTCAGCTATGAACTACTAGTGTGACCCTCAAAGAATCAGTGCTGATCTCAAAATAATAATACCATCTCACACTTACATTTATCTGCATAGGACTTTGCAGCTTACAAAATACTTTCATGTGTTATCTCATTTTCAATATAGAATAGCCCTCTGATACATTCTCTTTGAAATGAACACACATTTCAGCTATTAAAATAAGTGAAATAATAAAAGCTATTATAAATTCTCAAAATTCTCATTGTTGAAAAATAACTGAAGAGGTAGAAAAGTTTCAAAGACATCTATTTGAATTCATCACGTGGTAATGTTAGTGTTAGACAGTATTAGTCAACCACCACTGCTCTCAGAGGACAAGGCAATGACAGACTGAACAATGGGATTTATATATTTTAAGTACCATTTAAACAGTGTAACACTGGCTCTGATTTACTAAAATAAAAATTATGATTTTTGAATTCTATTATTAATTATATAAATTATGTTGACCACTTTGGTGATTGGTTTAGATATGATACTATTCAATTAGCATTGAATAAAAGGCCTTTTTAAAACATGGTAGGATTCTGACCTAGAGGCATTCAGTCATAATTCCAATAAAATGCATTTTAATCAATCCTCCTCTAAATAGTTTAGAACAAACTAGAGCAGAAAGTCTGTCAAATTTAGGAAAGGAAATTCCCCAATTAATTTCTACCAACGTAGATCTTAAATAGATCCAGGCATGCTTGTAGAAAGTACCAGTCTGACATCAGTCAATGGGAGTTTCCTTACTTTTGTTAATTTTGGATTTCCTTGTCAGTGGGGACACACGACATTTATTTCTATTTTTCAAATTAATATATAAGTAACGTGTGCATTACTAAGTGAACATGAAGTGCACACAGCACTTATAAAGTAAGATAAATATTCGTTATTCAGTTTTCCAACCAAAGTACACAAAATCTGATGAAAGAAAACTGAACCTAGGCACAACTGGACGGGAAAAAAAAACTGCCAGCCATCTTCCCAGTACAATGTTTTCTACAGAGTCTTTCTACAGTATTATCTCATGCTCTTTAATATTTGCCACTTTGCAAGGCTCTCTTTAAAAATACTTTCTTGAGAAAACACAACTCAATCCTAAGCTGAAAATAGAATTCTCACCTCTCCACTTAATTCAAATTCTACCTCTTCTTCAAAGTCTTATTCAAAACTCATTTTCTCCATGAAGCCACCACCCTCTGATTTCAAAGATCTCTCCCTTCTCAGGTGTTAATTATATGAATCATATATCCTGGCAGTGGATCATCTGCCTCCTCTTATTCTTTTTCTAATTCAGCAGCACTCAGTTTATATTTCTCTCATGGTACTTATTATTTTGTTTTGAGTGACAGGGATTTTAAATACCTAGTTCTCTGTTCCACCAAAAGAACTAAGTCATAGCCGTCTGTGCACAGTCTCCGATGAAAGCCCAGTCCCCGACACATCAACAACAAATGCTTGCTGATTTGAATGCATATAAATTTTGCCTGTTCTGTAAGAATACAAACTTCTTGAAAGAAAAGAATATGTCACATTTCTTTCTTCTCTATTCCCAGATACTAAGCCTACTGTGAAAGTATGTATGTTAGTTGCCTAGTCGTGTCCGACTCTGCGACCCCGTGGACTATAGCCGCCAGGCTCCTCTGTCCATGGGATTTCCAGACAAGAATACTGGAGTGGGTAGCCATTCCCTTCTCCAGGGGATCTTTGTGACCCAGGTTTCGAATCCAGGTCTCCTGCATTGCAGGCAGATTCTTCACCCAGGCACTGAACAGCCATTTTCTAACATACATTTGTTGAATGTATATTCAACATGCTATTGTTGTTTAGTTGCTAAGTCATGTCCAACTCTTTTGAGACCCCCAAGGACTGTAGCCTGCCAGGCTTCTCAGTCCATGAGATTTTCTAGGTAAGAATAATGGAGTAGGCTACCATTTCCTCCGCCAAGGCATCCTCCTGAACCAGGGATTGAACCTGCATCTCCCACACTGGCAGGCAGATTATTCACCAGAGCCACCTGGGAAGCCCATATTCCACCAGCTGTAGTTTAATGTTACTTATGCTAAATTATCTCTTCAGTTGCTTTGATATCCGAATAAACATGTCCTTGATCAAAGGGATGACTCAAAAAGATGAGCCTACTTCAATTATCCCTTATTTTGAGGGTTGCATATTAAGGAGAGTTTAGCAACACACACACACGGAGAGGTTAGTAACACACACACACACACATACAAGGAGAGGTTAGTAACACACACACACTCTGTTGTTTCAGTATTTAAAAACTGTTATTTCATTGAAAACCTGGCCACAGTATCAATACTTTCTATCTCCTCCCACCAAAAAAGCAGGGTCCACTCAACCATTCCTTGAGTCTGGGCTACTCGGCAACCGCTTTTACCAACAGCCTAGCAAAAGTTACACTGTGTGATCTCCAAGCTGAAACCTCAAGAACTCTTCTGTTTCTGTTCTTTCTCCCTTTCGCCACCATGTGGAAAACCCTAAACTAGTCTGCTGGAGGCTCAGACCACATGGAGTAGGGACAAGCTGTCCTAACTCAGGGCGCCCTAGATCAAGAAGCTCCAAGTCAGCCAGGCAGTTGGCCGCGACTGTGAGCAAGCCCAGCCACACCAGCAGCAGTATCACCAAGCGAAGGGATCCAGCCCATATCTCCCACATTGCAGGCAGATTCTTTACCGTCTAAGCCACCAGGGAAGGCCCCAATCCAGAGAAGCACAAGCCAAATATATGGCTAGTTAAGTCACGTAAGTTCTCAGGTGGCTCATTCCACAAGGTGACTGAGTTGGAAATCCAAAACTAATTTAAAACTGAACACCTGGATGATGTCACAACACCAACTGCTATCCCACAGCAGTTCTGAACTTCAGAACCAACACAAATCATTTCTGTATATCTAATTATAACGAATAAAGTATTCCAATTATCAATAAAACACAATTTCTAAATAAAAAGTAATTGCTGGCTTTTTCATGGGAAACAGATGGGGAAACAGAGGAAACAGTGTCAGACTTGGGGGCTCCAAAATCACTGCAGATGGTGACTGCAGCCATGAAATTAATTCCATGCTTGCTCCTTGGAAGGAAAGTTATGACCAATCCAGATAGCATATTGAAAAGCAGAGACATTACTTTGCTGACAAAGGTCTGTCTAGTCAAGTCTATGGTTTTTCCAGTAGTCATGTATGGACGTGAAAGTTGGACTGTGAAGAAAGCTGAGTG
>SJYV01020350.1:1881086-1953063 GCA_006410875.1 Neotragus pygmaeus | reverse complement strand
TGAAGCAAACTCTCAATCAATACTACCAACAAGGAGAAACACAGAAAATCAAAAGTTATGGCTAACTCCATACCCCTATCTTATTATTTTATGGAATTTAGTTTATGAATTTTGAAATATGGCTAATTTTTGGATTAAGATTGAGAAGTTTGTGCATACATGAAAAAAGAAAGTGGAAGTTGCTCAGTCATGTTCCACTCTTTGCAACCCATGGACTTAACAGTCCATGGGATTCTCCAGGCCAGAATACTGAAGTGGGTAGCCTTTCCCTTCTCCAGGGGGATCTTCCCAACCCAGGGATCAAACCCAGGTCTCCTGCATGTAATAGGAAATTCAACCAAAATAAGCAAACAACTCTTTCTCCCTTTAATATTTTGATCTATATATCTCTTGGATCTTTTTCTACTTCTATTCATGGCTTCTTACCCACTAACGGTGATCAGAATCCATATGCAATACTTATACTGCTTTAAAATTCAATATTATATGATATAACATTTTCTAAACATCTCTTTGTCTCCAAATTTTCCTAGTAAATATCACTGAGAAATATCTTTGTTAGAGTAGATTCCCCCAAAGCACAATTACCAGGAAAATATTTTAAAGAATCTCATTATGTACTCTGTACCTTTAATACTCAGTTATCATAATTATCTTAAATTATCATTGTATTATAAAAGCTGAAGCTTGATCCTCACATACAGTTTGCATATTTTATTAACAACAACGTTGGTATTTATAACCTATAATTTTAACATGCTTCTCCCAAACTTCTGCCCCTCTGGGGCCTCCACCTCTCTTCCAACTTCAAACTCCAGTCTCTAGGTCATGTGATTATCAGAATTCAGCTGTAGGCCAATGGCTATCAGAACAAAACAGTGTAGCTTACTGCTTCTGAAAGCCTGGAATTCTGAAAACATAATAATATACTTTCTATTTTTAGAGGAGGGGTCATAGGGAACTTGCTATTCGAGTCAAATGAGTCACTCAAGATGAGAAAGTTAATATATTTCAGTCAGTATGTCTGTGCTGGCATGTGCCATCGCCTAAAGCAGTGGACAGAGAACATTTTATTTTAAAGGATGGTATGCATAGATGTTGAAATATCAGATTATAAATAAGGTAACTCAGTATTGGTTTCCACTGTGCACACTATTTAAACAAAAGAGCCTATTTCAAAGCCACTATAAACTTTATTTCAAATTCCTCTTCTTGTCAAATAATCTCACATGCTAACCTTTGCCATTAGATATCCCTCACCAGATTAAAGTTTCTTTAAAGGTCCCAATACTTTGGCCACCTGATGCAAAGAACTGACTCACTGGAAAAAAACCCCAGTGCTGGGAAAGATTGAAGGTGGGAGGGGAAGGGGACGACAGAGGATGAGACGGTTGGATGGCATCACCAACTTGATGGACACGCATTTGAGTAGGCTCTGGGAGTTGGTGATGGACAGGGAAGCCTGGCGTGCTGCAGTCCATGGAGTTGCAAAGAGTCAGACATAATTGAGCGACTGAACTGAACTGACTGAAAGGTCCCACGCAATATTCTACTTTGGGCAGGACTCCACGAAGTCCATGATATCTGTATCAACGCAGATGGGTAAACTTTTTTGTAACCAAGTGAAGAGAGGGGTGGGTACAGAGAATATTTCATGAAGAGATTACTAAGTGTGAAAGCCTGGAGGTGAAGGAGAACACAATACTTTCTGGGAACTGCAAGTGTCTGGATCAAAGGGCTAGAGAGAAAAGTGGTGAGAAAGTGAAAAAAGAAAAGGAAAAAAAAGTCTGGTTGCCAGAACAATCTTTATGCCAGGAGGGTTGGGAGGGCCTTCAAAAGATACACAGTGGACAACCGTGACCAGACCTACGCTTTTAGAACCATCACTCAGTCTAGCAAAAACTGACAAGAGGCAACTCCTGGGACAGGGAACACATGAGAGACTAAGAGTAGTGGGGCTGCAGGAGCAGCAAGGAATGGAGAGAGGCTTGGCGGGGGTCTCAGGAATGGGACGAGACAGTGCGTCCTGGTGACTGGCTGAACAGTTCTACACATCTCTTGGTAGGAATAATTTTTTGCTTTTGGTAAATGTAAAAATAAAATTGTTATGCTCTGAAGCAGAAGGAAAATATACCTACATAAGCAACTACTATATTTTCTAAACTCTGTAATACTCTCAAATGAAGAAGCATAGTCAACTTACTGCTTTGTGTGTGGGTGGAAAAATCAATGCTACTGTATAACAGGAGAGATGGAGGTTACTTAAGCCTGATGGTTGGAGAAGGAATTAAAAACTCTTAAGGGTAACTTGTAAGTTTCCTGCTAAAGCAGTTGAAGCGAAGTCACAGAACAGTGTCCCCCTAGAGAAAGAGGAAGGAAGTACTTTCCACCAGTAAGCAGCCAATGGTCAAACCGGGCAAGGAAGGTTGCCAGAAAGTCTGGGAACACCTCCAGCCAATTGGCAGCCACACTTTGTACTTAGTGCACGGTCCTGCCTGAGACTGCCAAAGGGACTTGGATGAAAAGGGACACGACGCCTGACCCTATGCTCTCATTCCAAGGACGAGTGTGCGTCAAAGGATCTGCCATGGAATATTTGTCCTGTGGGAAAAAAAAAGGTGCCCTCCCCTTAACCCTTTCCCTTATAGGTCTTCACTCACTTCCCAAATATACAGGAAGCACTGTGCCAGGCCAAGGTGCTGTCCTAGGTGCCGCAGACAACGCGCGGTGCCTGCCCTCGCTCAGTAGGAGCTCCAACCAAGCACCCCACAACTAAAGCAAACTGATTCTTCTGCCCGGGAAAACTTCAGTATTTTATTTTTAAAAATTAGCTACATTTATCCTGGAAAGCTCTACTCCACATCTTTCATCAATGTCCCCACCCCACTCTCATCTCTCCAAGTTTTCTGAGTCAAGTTCTAGGGTCCCATCATCTTGAGTGGCCAGTTTGCTTTTTGTCTCACTCTCCAAAACATGAATTACTTGTCTGCGGTCCTGGTGTCTAGCCTTGTGTTTTGCATTATCAGAGGTGCTAATTCACTAAAAAATGTAATTTGAAATAAGTCACTGGGGGATTTAAAAAAAAGAAAGAAAAGCTAAATAGCCAGATTCAGACACAAAGGGGGTCCTCTGCAGTTAAATGCTGATCTGTAAGAGAATCCCTAACACCATGAAGGCCCATGCACGGCAGTGATCAACAGCGGCAGCTCCAATGCATCTGCTCATGATGAACACACGTCACCAGGGGCAGCATGGCTCGCTATGTGTCTAGGGCTGTTCTTGACAGTCCACTCTCTGCCTCCTATCAAGAAAAGGTTGCCAAAACCAACACTGTACTGAAAAATGATTTGTCACCTTATCAACATTTTTTGTTCACACCCTTGTCAATGACAGAACATTCCTTAACTACTTGACTATTTTATCCTTCTTTACGATCTCTTAACACTTTTACAAAAGAACTAAACATTTTGCCTCCTTGTACTTAAGGACGTATGCCAACTGCTAATCAAGTATAAAATATTTAACTTCTGAAATAAAAATTATTAAAGTTAATGCCTCTAAGCAAGTTAAAAAAAGATTAGGAAACTAATATTTGAGGGAGTATATTATAGTTTATAAAAGCACTTTCACTTTTCATTTTAAAATATCTGGTTTAATCCCTATACAACTCTGGGGACTAAGAAGCATTATTATTATATTACCTATACTTTACAGAAATGTAAAATTCTATTTACTGGATCAAAAACACAAACTATTATTCAGAATCTCAATTTATATTTTCTGATCCCAAATTCTAGGATCTTTCCATGGGTTGGACAGTCTCTGCCCTTAACAGTGTTATTAATGGAGATGATTAAATACATGGCTTAAAAAAGTTATCCAGAAAATAGATTTCATGACTAAAATATCAACAAATACAAGGCAAATAACTCTGCAGGACAATACTTGAATATAACAAAAATATGATCATTATTAAGGCTATCAATTTTGCATATGAACAGACTACTTTGTTTTAGAGCTAGTAAGATGTGTACTATATTCCACTTAAAGACTGTAAAGTGAGTAGAGGCTACCTAGGTGTCAAAGACCAGAATGTAAGCTCGAATGTAAACTAGGGATTTGTCTAGTTTATTCACGACTACATTCTCAGCATACTCAGTAAACACTGATTGAATGAATGAATGTGAAGTACAACATGGAATACAAAGATGAGGCTCTCAGATATAGAATTATATATAAAGGTAGTTTACAATGAGACCCAGGACACCCAGTACAATTTAACTTATTAGGTAATTGCTGAGTGATTTATATATGCCTGTACCTTTGCTGTGCATTTTTGGACCTTCCCTTTTAGATAATAAGCTACATGAGACTTGGAATTAGAAGTCAGATTCGTGTCCTCTACAATGCCTAGCTAAACAACCTTTGGTAGATAAGCTACTTTCAACCTTGATTGTACATTAGTACCACCCAGAGAACTTAAAAAATGCCTAGAGCCCTATGAGACACCAACTAATTAATTCTGAATTTCTGGGGGTTGGAATTGGACTCTAATTTTACTTTTAAGGTTCACAGCTGATACTGATATCCAGTGATAGGTAAGCGCCACTACTGCAAACCAATGGTCCTCAAACTCTGGCTTAGAGGAGATCACCTGGAGGGCTTGTTAAAATTCAGCTCCATCCCCAGAGTTTCCAATTCAGTTGCTCTTGAGTGCATCTGAAAAATCTGTATTTTCAGTAAGTTTCCAGGTGATGCTGATGGCTGCTGGTGTGGGAACAGACTGAGTGAGAACCACTGCCACAAACTCTCTAAAATGATTCTTGGATAAACTAAATAATAAATGTAGGAGATACATGAATACAAAAACATGAACACTGTATGAAAAATTTAAGTACAAAAAAGGAACTTCATGTTCAGCATCACTGTCATTAGAAAAACACAAACTAAGTCTACAATGAGCTAACATTGCAGACTTACTAGAATGGCTAAAATTAAAAACAAAACCAAAATAACCCAAGGGCTGGTGAGGGTACACAGCAACTAGTAATACAATACTCATGGGAACAGAAGATGGGACCATGCTGGAAAACAGTCTATCAGTGTCTTCTAAGTTAAATGCGTACTCACCACATAAGCCAGCAGTCGCACACCTAGATATTTATCCTAGAGAAATTAAAACTCATATTCACATAAAAGCCTACACATGACACTTGGAACAGATTTACACATAATGGTGCCAAGCTGGAAACCACTGAAACGACCTTGAATTGGTGACTGAACAGAAGAGCATATAACTATGGTACATCTATCTATATATGATGGACTATTATGGCAACACAGTGCAACAAACTGTGGATGAAACTCACATGCATTCTGCTTTTGTGGAAAAAGGCCACTTACAAGGCTATACCCTGTATGTTTCCATGTATGTAGCAAGCTGGAAAAGCCAAAACTATATATGGAGGAAAAACAACAACAGTGGTTCCCCAGGGGCTGGTAGGAACCAGGTGTCAACTACAAATGGATACCCATTTATATACATCTAATAATTACAAACTAGATCCTTCCAATCTCAGGGACTAATACCTCGACAAGACAATTCTTAAGCGTGATGTGCATCTCTCCAGGACACTTACTCCTATTCTGGAGTCAGGCTGTTTTCTGGGCATGGGTGACATCACACTCTCTCAAAATAAGCCACCAGGAGAGAAACACTCGCAGTCCACAGTTTGTTTAAACTTGCTGCTGACTCATTCCTCCCTTGATACCTGAACCTTTCTTTCCTAATAACTTTAATTATAGTCATCTCTCATTCTAAAGCTTCCCCTCTCCTCAGAGATGTATTTGTTATCCTTCTGTCCTCCTGATAGTGAGACACTGGATAAATATGTCACCTCCAGGAACCAGTCTGCTAAAAACAGAACCTGCATTTTCCACGCATTCCTCTCCAGCATGTGGATGCTGCAAAGATTAAAAGGGATGATGGATGTGCATGGGATTACTGCTGCTATGCTTGAAGTATATTTCATGGAATTTGTTTTAAACTTGTGGTGTAATAAGCATCTTATTCCTTTCTCCCTAGCACAGCAACTATTCACACTGGAAAAGGCATTCTCATGCACTATTTACTGAATGTATTGCCAAAACCATGGGATCTGGAAAAGGAGGACTCAGTTTTACTCTGTAACTTACTCTGTGACCCTGACCAAACTACTTGCCTTTTGAGTCTCACTTCTTTATAAAATGGGCTCAGCTACAACGTGAATTGAGAGAAGAAAAAAAAAAAAAAGTGGAAAGGTTTTCAAGAGTTGATGTGGTATACAAGGGAAAGAACGTGAACTCTGGTGTCACCTAAACCTGGGTTTGAATTTAAGCACTTACAACCTGAGGGAAGCCATCCCACCTCTGTGTATTTCCTAATCTATAATATGGGTAAAGCTGCTGTAGAACTGTGAGAAATAAACAATAATATAAAGTATACAAATACCTTTCACAGGCAAGCCCTCAAACAATGCCTGTGCATTAATACTTCAACTAGCACTGATTAAGTACCACACGTAGTAGTCATCGTACAAAGCCTGGTTACTACTTCTATTAATACAGTGATGTTCAAAATTCTCCAAGCCAGGCTTCAGCAATACGTGAACTGTGAACTTCCAGATGTTCAAGCTGGTNCACTCTGACTGTGAGCCCCGCTTTCTAAAAGGTCTTGCTGATATCTTCTGTTTTGTTTCTTTTTAAGTTTCCCCCCACTTCCTTTCTGTGAAAACCAGCATCATAATCATCGACAGCATTCAGTCAAGTCTCCCATTCAGCAGAAGAAAGAGGGGCCGAAGTGAAAATTCACACAAATATTTTCTTCCTATTTTCTCCCCTTTCCATGCCAGTGAGATCTGCTCTAGTGCTCTGGGAGGCACCCTCCACACAGGCTCTTATGTGAAGAGTGCCCCTTGGGGTTGTGCAATACGGCCATCCCGGAAAGAGGATCACCAGGCAAAAGTGGCAGCAAGAATGGCAACAGTCACGGCTGTCTAGACTTCCTTAGGAGGGAGGATTTTCTTTAAAAATGTCCCAGTGAGGCAAAAACATCTCAGTGCTATGGACAGCCTGAAAACAAAAGCAAAAACAGGTTACATGGCAGATTCCTGAGGCTGGGCTGTGCTGGATTGAGGTTTGGTGTAACCCCAGGGAGTCTCAGGACCCCTCACTCTCAATGGTATTCCCAGGGTTCTCTGCTCCCATCGAAAAGGTCTCCCTCCTACCTGCATCTTCTTGAGACTCAGGAGACCGTCAGCCGCACAATTCACTGAGCATGCAGGCTTTGAGGAGCTCCGAGGTCATATTTGAAACACGTGGCATGGATTATGAAAAAGACATTCTCTATTAGCCAGGCTAATAAGGAATCCTCCAAATAACTGAGGCCACATGGCCATTACAGAGGACTTCCAATGACTTTCAAAGACTTAACAAACATGATCAATTAATGACAAGATTCTTGTTCACAAAAGCCTACCAGAGTCAGCAAAATCTCATAGGACATACTGGCACACTACCAACAGGGAAGAGGAGAGAACGAGTCTAGTCCCCCTTAGAGGAGAGAGTGAGTCAACCGGAAGCACTTTCAGTTTTATGATGATTCCACCTCCTTGTCTCCTTTCAGGATCACCCCAGGAGCCCAGCACACCCACCATTTACCACTTTCTACCTCTAGGTGGCAGCAACTTCCTTCTGTTCTCAACACCCTCGCCTTTGGCCTTTTGTTTCCTAGTCGCTATAATTCCACCCTCCCTTCTCTTTCTCAAATAAACACTTCACAGCCTGTAAGTTTGGGGCAGATTACTGTAAGCCACTTGCACTGTAAGAAATCAGTCTATCCTTTCCGTTAAGCGATAGGGTTCTTCAAAGAGTCTGAAATAATTCAGGTCTAAAGTGAAAAATAACAGAAAGTTATTTTCTTTCTCCAGAACTATCAACTATACGCTCGAAGGAAAGCAGTGTTTCTTTTTCTTTACAGTCCTCTAAGGAAAAGGGCAAAGAGTAGAGGAGTGGGAAAACAGATGGAACTGGAGAGATTTCTATTTTACAAGAACATTAATTTACTCCTATGGGTAATTTAAATCATTGCTTTCTAAAAGATCTAACCCAACATGTCCATGTAGGAGGCTGGAAGGGAATATTTACTACTCACACAGAGTTGATAACATACATAGTGTTGAGGTGGTGGTGGTTGTCAGCTGCTAAGACGTGTCTGATCCTTTGCAACCCCACGGCCTGTAGCCTGGCAGCCTCCTTTGTCCAGGGAATTTCCCAGGCAAGAATACTAGAGCGGNCCCCCGTCCCTGGGATTCTCCAGGCAAGAACTCTGGAGTGGGTTTCCATTTCCTTCTCCAATGCATGAAAATGAAAAGTGAAAGTGAAGTCTCTTAGTCGTGTCTGACTCTTAGTGACCCCATAAACTGCAGCCTACCAGGCTCCTCCATCTATAGGATTTTCCAGGCAAGAGTACTGGAGTGGGTCACCAGTGCCTTCTCCATACTCACAATGACAATTTTACTAAAAATAGATGGCTTAGTCCTTTGGCTTCTCTCCTCTTCTAGATGCACCAACCATCTTGCTGGCATCATTGGGCTATTAATTAAATAAATGAATAAAGATGAGCATACATCTCTAAATGATCTCTACGGTCTTTTACTCCAGGGATGGCAGACCCAGGTATCACAATACTTCCTACTGTGGAAGATAGGAGTAGAGTGAGAAAGGTATTCTTGGGTTCAACATTCAACTGGCCATTCTAGAATACTGAATAGGAATGCTAGCGCTCTGCTGGGTTGTGGGTCCAGGAAGAGTGGAGTCTTGCCCAATGCATCAATCAACTTGGTTGGGAAGAAAAAAAAAATCAAACCAATGACAGCTACATCAATAAGTAGAATGATGGTCTTGAAGAGGTAGAGGATTCTAAATGGAAATACTAAAGATTAAACAGATGTTGGAAGGTGAAGAGATGGAAGGGGAGAATGGTGTGAGTATTCCAGATAGAAAGCGGACAATCAGGAGGCCTAGACAGTGTGCAAAGTCACATCCTGGTACCTCTAAAGAGTTCACGATTGACAGAGCGTAGGACACAGGTTAAAGGAACAGAATATCTAGAGATGAGTCTGAGGGATACAAATAAGGGCCATATAAGCCCTTGAGAGCTGGCTAAGAAGTCTGAAGTTGAACCTTATAATTAGGTTGTTGAGTACTTAGACTGAGAGAGGAACATTAGAGAGGCAGGGAGGGACAAAGGGAAAGAGTTGGGGACCAGCAGGCACCCTGACAAGGGCTATCCTCTGCTTTTTCTCACCATCCCCTGGCTTGAACCCAACTGTTAGTTCCTTTATACTCAATAAGTATTTCTGGAGCACCAATTTTGTGATGAGGATGGTTCTCAAGAGGAAAAAAAGATACAAGTATCATCTGTGTCCTTACCTGGGGCTTCGAACTTATTAGTAGAGCAGACAAATCTATCAACAATTACAAAACAATGTGGTTAGGGCCTACAAGAGGGATAGAGGGGGCTATGTGAAAACAGGGAAGAGAGAATTCAATATGGCTTGGGTGAAATGAGAGGTAGACAGGAAAGGCTTTGAATAGGACACTGAAGCTTTGGATTAAAAATTGTAAAGACAAGAATATAACCAGCAAAGGGATAGGTGCAGAAAAGTTAAGGGGTGAGAGCAGAAGGTGGGTGAGAGAGGTTTAGTAGAGACTGAAGGTTAAGGGAGCTATTTCAGTAGAGCTGCAATAATGAACAGAAGAGGACCCACTCTCCAGGAGACCTCCCAGAGATCTAGCCCAGTCATAGTACAGCCTGGGGTAGGAGGAGGGCCCCAGGGACTGTGCAATGGGTAAGGAAGCCGGAATCAAAGGGCCAGACTGAACATATCCTGTCCACCTACCCACCTGTCCGGTGGGGCTCCTCTGTCCTCTTGTAAATCCTTCCTCCCCTCTGGCCTCCCTTTCTTCCTGCCTTAGTTCTTATTCCCTGACTGCACCTGACTGCACTGTTTCTCTGTCCCTGTACTTCTCTCTTCGATAAGACACACCAGATAGTAACTGTATCTATCACTTTTTAAAATAACTTTTTATAATCCTGAATTCCTTTTTTAAGGGAAAAAAGTGGGAAATAAACAGTTTAGTTATATACATATAATGGGCTTCCCTGGTGGCTTAGATGGTAAAACGTCTGCCTGCAGTGTGGGAGACCCGGGTTCGATCCCTGAGTCGGGAAGATCTCCTGAAGAAGGAAATAGCAACCCACTCCAGTACTCCTGCCTGAAAAATTCCATGGACTGAGGAGCCTGGTAGGCTACAGTCCATGGGGTCGCAAAGAATTGGACACGACCGAGCGACTTCACTTCACTTTATATACATCTACTTTTTTTTTTTTTTTTCCAAAATAAGGGGGTTGCAAAATTTTCCCTCCATATGGCTCTACACTAATTTTTTAATGCAAATTGAGAATGGGAAAAAACATGGGAAAGAAGAAAGTGTTTTCCTAACTCTACCCCTTAGGTAGCCGTGCTCTGTGGTTTTTTCCCTGACTCTAGTAACAAGAAGGTATTAAACAGAATTAGTGATGTTACAAATGGTCCCTTTACTGTTCTTACTAGTAATGCCAGTCAATATATTTTATAATTTCAAAGTCACTTAAAAGTGTTTGCTTAACATATGAATCACTGTTAGTCTTTTGATACATGATAATATTTTCATGGTTAAATCCCATACAAAGCTGCCCGTTTCCTAAGGATGTGCTAACATACACGTAATGTGGGAAGGAGGGACATTTGGTAAAAAGAGCTTAGATCAGGCCCCAGACAGATTTGCAGATAAATTACATTCCTACTGGTTACCAGTTTTGCCACTTTGGGCAGGTTTTTTGACCTCTACAAGCTTCTTCCTGAATCGGTGAAATGAAGATAATTCTTTCCTTCAAGGTTTTCTTGCACCTAGCTGACCAGTCTGTGAGGCTGCTTTCTTCCCTCTCTTCCTTCCCAATCATCCAATGACCAGCAAACAGGTCCTGTCTAGAGAACTAGCTTGATGCCAAGTTTAAATGAGATATAAAAAGCTCTTGTTCTAGCTCTGTTACATCATCAGCACCTAACAGAGGTCAGTTATTTTATTATTATTTGCCATTGTGGGTGCATCTCAATCGCTTAGTTGTATCTGACTCTTTTGTGACCCCTTGGATTGTAGCCTGCCAGGCTCCTCTGTCCATATGATTTTTCCAAACAAGAATGCTAGAATGGGTGGCCATTTCTTCTTCTAGGGGATCTTCCCAAACTAGGGACTGAATGCATTTCCTGTATTGGCAGGTGGATTTTTCATCCCTGTGCCACCTGGGAGGCCCATTATTGCCCAGATGGTTTGTCAAATAATTTACCAGGCAAACAGCTTTATAACTTCTGAAAAGTGATGAATGTTTCCTTGTTATGAGTGTACAGGTTACCTAAGCTGGATACTATTTTCATTTATTGCTAATTATAGATTTAGCTATAGAACTATATTCCTATATATACAGAAATAGATATAGAAAAATTCTATATATATAGATATAGGACTATTCTTTATCTATAGTTAGTAATAAGTTTTAGAATCTAAAAATAAATTGGCACAAACCAATGACTTTTCACCTATAGAATGCACCATATTAGAAATTTTATATTTAATATAAATAATATTAATAAAAATATACTCAGTTAATTTCTAAATGATAGAGGTAAAGATTCTTATTAAACTAGAGAAGGGTGCAGCAGATTAAAATTTTAAATCATTGCCTTTTAATGTAACAGTTCAGTCTAATGTTTACTGCAAAGTCAACATAAAAATGGCATACATCAGTCTAAAATGATGAAATTGTCATTATGACCTTCATGGATTTTTGTCTAGCCTAAGTAATCCCAGTAAACCCTCCAGACTGAAGAATGAATCTTCAATCATTTCACTGCTTTTGCCCTTGATTGTAGATTTTTTTTTTAACATCTAACTAATACATCTTTTCTTTCTTTCTTTCTTAAAAGAATGACATTAAAATGGGAGGTTTAAAATAAAAGTTTGTGACTTGTCAACAGCCTGGCTTAGAACCTGAAACTATTGATTTTACTTGTTTTAATTTTATTGAGTATTTCTAGTGTGTGCTTTGTTGTTTTAAGAGTCAGCATCTGTTATTTGGAACGATTTACAGTTTGAGAAATTTCTTCTTGTAAATTTTGTCATGCAGATTTCTGTTTGAAGGAACAGACTGGCAAAGAACTAAAATTAAAGTGACCCTATTTCTGAACAATATACCTGAGATTAATGTGAAATCAAGAATGAACCATGGAATGAGAACAGAAAGAAAAAAAGAAGTCTAAGGGCCTGACTACATCATTTTCTGCCTGTATGCCTAGCAAAGAAAGATCTCTGATTTTCTTATCCATCTACCAGTATACTATGACCTGTGACTCAGCAATAGGAATTCAATTCACTTCACAACATACCAAAAAAGTGGAGGAACATTGAGAAAATATACACTGTGTTCAACTTGGACACTGGTAGTAATGCAAAAGTCTGCAAGACCATAAAAGTAAAACGTCATTTATTTCCTAGAAAGGGATCTGTGAAGGATACTGAATCATTTCAATTCTGAACATTAAGTTAGGGAGTAAAGATGTGAAGAGAATGAGAAAGGGGAGGAATTTAGTAGGGTTATGTGGCACCAGAGGGCACTGAAGATGGACCGCTGATGAGGCAGTGACAGGGAACACCCAACCAAATCTCACCTACTTGGCAATTTTGCCAGAGGCCAATCCTATAGTTCAGAATATAGAGAGAACCACTGCCTGCCCCCCACCCCCACTGTCCAGGCATGCATTGCCTGCCGCAAAGCAAGCCAAATGGTCTACCTTTCCAACCCAGCACAAATCGTGACGATCGACTGCTTTTCCCTTAATTCATACTCAGTTATGATGGCAGATATCCCAACCACATTCTCACTTCCAAAAGAGGAGTCTAGTTATCCAAAGAAGAACGGAAAAGAGAAATTCAGGCAGCTGTGGTGAAAGAGTTTCTAATTTTGAGTAGGGGGCCACTGCATGTAGAGCAAGCCAGCATTGCTGGAGGGCTGCCTTCTGTTCTTGCGGAAATGTATATAGCTGATACTTGAGTGCTACTCCAAATGCATCAGTTCTTCCAAACCTCAGTCATTCTCCCAAAGCTGGCTTTGATAAAGAGACTGGAGGTAGGAGGAAGAAGGGGTTTAACTCATGTGTGAGTCAAGGGCTACCTGCCATTGTACATTCATAGGAGGAATTGTTTCCAGACCTGTCTTTCTTTTGTAAACACTCCATCAACTGCTCAGCATAAAAAGCTACTTTGTAAGAAGATTCTTCCTGTTACTACTATAATACTAACAATTGGGAATCCCCAGAGAGGCAGAGATCTTTAGAAGAGAAAAACTATTGCAATTGGCCACTTTATAGCAAAGGTAATAGGAAGTCACTAATGAGTTTTAGTAATTTATTTGTATTGATTGCATATTCTGCCTGGGCATGAAACGCAGCACTAAATACACTGTTTCCCACCTTTAAGATCATGATCCCAAGGAGCAGAGGTAAGTCTGTCACATGGCCTATGTCCTACAGGACTCACCCTTTTATTTAGGAAGATCACCCAAGTAACTCTTCACTTATAAAGTCTATCGTTTTCACCAAAGCGACGACTGTGATGTGTTCTAATAGCAAATATTCCAGAGAGATCACTTAATGGCTTGGGTTAAACCTCTGTAGATTTATAGTTTTTATTTGAGGCAGGGACAGGAACTTGGGTAGAAGAAGAGCAAAAAGATGCTACTTCTACTTGAAGAGGAACAGATCTCAGGACTTGATGAGAAGAGACCATCAGCTAGAAGTTTCCCATGGCAATGCCTGGGCAGTGCACGCCAAAGCAAAGATGACTAAGACTCAGTTTAAGTCTGTCTTTCTGTTTAATTCTCTCCGGCACCCTCGGATAGTGAATCAAGTTTGCAAAGCAGTACAGAATAGGGTCTGCTTTGTCTTAGCTAGGTTTGGGGGAGGAAAGGGTGGAGCTGTGAATACATTTGAGGGTAAAGTGAGTGCAGAGAGCAGAGCAGCTAGAGATGGTCAAGCATCGTCTAGGAACTGCCCAACTAGGATATGGGTGCCATCCCAGGAATGTATTTTGTTCAAGATCATATAATAATCAAGGAGCAAAACTAATTCATACCTAGATCTGCCTTAACTTTTAATCATTATGATGTACAAACTTTAGCAGTGCAATTTATGAATTGTTGCAGTTTTCTCATGAGNTCCTGACTATTCATTGGAAGGACTGATGTTGAAGCTGAAGCTCCAATACTTTGGCCACCTGATGTGAAGAACCGACTCCTTAGAAGAGATCCTGATGCTGGGTAAGACTGAAAGCAGGAAGAGAAGCGGACGAGGATGAGATGGTTGGATGGTTTCACCGACTCGATGGACTTGAATTTGAGCAAGCTCCGGGAGCTGGTGATGGACAGGGAAGCCTGGTGTCCTGCAGTCCATGAGGTCGCAAAGAGTCGGACACAACTGAGCAATGAACTGAACCCCAAATCTGCTTTAAAGTGTAAAACTTCCTAGGATATAACTTTATGAAACAGAAGAGAGAGGATAGCTACATCTCTTTCTAATACTCTCTCTCTCCTTGGCATCTCCTATCATCTGGTTCTACTGTTTATGAGCTTTGTAACCCTAGGCATATCACTTAATCTCTCGGAAGCTGCTTCATCATTAAGACGGGAATGGTAGGACTTAGCTACCCCTGATGTAAGTAAAGACCTACGGGAAAGAGAAACCATCTGGGTGGGAAACACAAAGAAAGCAGAAGGGAGGAAAGAGCCACAAAAGAATCAGACAGAATGACTCAAAGAGGAAGAAAGAGAGAGGCAAATACACAAAGAATAAAACATTTGCACAGGGCGTAAATTTCACTCAATGAGCAAGAGTCCTCAGGCCAGGGATATAATCCACTGTGGAAAAGTCAATCTCTGTTGTGAAACTTATGACTTTTAGCATTTCCCAACAATTAGTGGTCATCCAGCAAATGAATGGTGACGGTGTCATCAATATTAAAGAAAAAATGAAGATCAACTAAGAGCCACAGAGATGATAAAATTGTCTATAGAAGAGCCAGCAAGCTTAAACTTTTGTAAGTTTGCTTAAATGTTCTAAGCAAGTAAGCATCAATTCCTGAGTATGATACTGCTGTGGTGTTAAAAACTATGTGTTACTACATATATGATACATTTACACTAACACATCATATAACAGGTTATAACACAGAATCATGTATGTTGTCTTTTCTGAGTAATTAAAAAAATAAAGGACTGTCAAAGACAATATAGTTGTTAACCCTCTGCTGCTGATTTTAGATCCCAAAGCCACACATGCCAATTTTCTTCCTCTTCTTTTCTTCTCTACTGATGGCACAGTATTGAAGGGAAAAGGCTTTTACCACGAGACTACCTTAACTAGATTCTGACCTTCTTTTTCTAGTTGAATAATTCTGTTCTATAAATATTACCTGAGCTCTAACTAGATAAGGAACAAAAGGAACACAGAGATGAATGAGAAACTATTCCTACCTTAAAGGGGCTTGGGCTTTGGTTAATTGCAGGCCAGTAAAATATGTTGTTTGGATAGACAGTTATATTGCATGACAAAGAGATTTATAGGTTGAAGGGGATCAGCATTAAGTCAGGTTGGTCAACACCTGGTGTAGTTTAAACACATGGAACATATTTCTAAGCACCTCCTTTTCTTCTTCCTCGCCTCTCTCCTTCCAGTAGGCTTCAAAACTCACATACACCTTTCCAATCCTCAAAAGAGCTAATCTTCCCTAAAACTCCACTGTTCATCTGCAAGTGGTATAAGGATTCCCCTACTTGGCCCCTCAACATAAAATCTCCACCTGCTTTTCAACAGAATCCACTGGGTTCCTACTCCACATTCCCAAACGGCAGGAAATGCACACTCTGGCCTTACTTTGAAGTATCTTGAAACAAAAGCATCCTTTTTGCTAAAGAAATCATAATCTACTGTTAATTGACCAAATTAATACTGATGTTCCCTGTTAAGTGCTTAACAAGGCACTGAAAAATGGTATTATGAGAAGGCAAAATCAAAGCTCACAAACTGACAGTTCTGTTTGCCCAGTGGTTCAAAAAATTTAGTAACTAAAAAATAATCAGCTAAACTTCTGGGTTTTCCCCAAAACCTGAAGATCTGGTAACATTGTGTCCACCCTCCCTCATAGCGGCAGGGATTGGCCAGGTTGCAGGCCAGGAGTTAGGTAGGGCATAAGCTAGTTGGGTGGGCTTCCCAGAATCTGCTTGCCAATGCAGGAGACACCAGTTTAATCCCTGAGTCAGGAAGATTCCTTGGAGTAGGAAACGGCAACCCACTCCAGCATCCTTGTTTGGGAAATTCCGTGAACAGAGGAGCCTGGTGGGCTACAGTCCATGGGGTTGCAAAGAGACATGACTGAGCGACTAAACACAAGCTCTCAGGTATATGGCAGTTCTCCTGAAGACTCTTGCGACCATCAAGGATCTGTGCCATACACACCAGGTACCTAGACCTCAAGGAATACAGCGGTAGGCAAAATTACAGAAGGCCCTGCTCACGCGGAATGACACTGTGGCTCTGAACAGATGATGAAGGATGGGGTAAGCAACCCACAAGGAACAGTAAAGGTATTCTACTATTCTTAAGGAACTCCCTATCTAACAGAATCTGTGAGCAAATCTTTTTGTGAAGTGAATGGCCACTCCCTATTTTATCAGTTTTGAGCCCTACAATGAGTATGTTTCAAGTGACGGCACACAGTTATTTTCTAAACCCATATAATTTACAAGATTATACTGTGAATTCCTACACACACACACACACACACACACACACACACACACAGTGAAAAATTATTATGAGAAGTGATAATGATTTTTGTGTCCAGATATATGTATCACTTAAATTGACTTCTGAGTTTCACACAAGGATTCAATTATCTCTGTATCTTGTATTCTGCATATCTCATATATGATCTAAGTATACTGCTATATTTGTGGTGAACATCTTCAGATTAGCAAATCTGCATTAAAAAAAGACCTACCCTTTTAACATTTAAAGGTACCATCAAAATTATATTTCCTATTATTTAATACTAAAGCTCTCAGATTCACAGTAAATTCTATCTTGACAACAAAGTGAAGCCCTTAAATTGTAAAGGTTTCTAAGTATGAACTATTGTAAATGCCCTCCATTTCTGCTTTGCTGACCTATACTAAAACTTTTGATGCCTACTAATTATATAATTGGTAAGTGAATAAGGGACACCAGAAAGATTACTTGATAACTTGAGAAAGTGTTTATACAGAAAGTAAAAGTTGTGTCCGACTCTTTGCGACCCCATGGAATTCTCCAGGCCAGAATACCGGAGGGGGTTGGCATTCCCTTCTCCAGGGGAACTTTCCAACCCAGGGATCGAACTCAGGTCTCCCTCATTACAGGCAGATTCTTACCATCTGAGCACCAGGGAAACCCAAGAATACTGGAGTGGGTAGCTGATCCCTTTTCCAGAGACCTTCCCAACTCAGGAATTGAACCAGGGTCTCTGGCATTGCAGGCAGATTCTTTACCAGATGAGCTACCAGGGAAGCCAATTTATACAGAGGCATCTGCATATTCTAATTAAGTTCTCCGGAAGTTAAAATCACAGGAAATCATGAGTTGCAATACTGTAAACTGTTTAAGTAAAAGAGACAAGGAAGAGAGAATATTACAATATGAATATACTGTTCAGGTAAATTAAAATAATTTTATCCAACTAGGTCTGGTTCTGTCTGCCCTAAACCAAGTCATATTGTTTATTTTACAACTTGGGTTAGTAAGACCATGATTACCACTTAGGGGAACAGTATTCTCTTCTGTGAAAATTGTTTCCTGGCTCATTTATCATCACTGCCAACAAATATAAAAATTATCTTCAATCACAATCTTGATTTGTATGACTCTAAGAATTAGCCCTAAGAAAAACAGGTGGTACTGGCATGGAGATCAGGCTACTTATTTATTGACTCAAACTCAGGTCTTCTGGCTACTAAACTCACATTCTTTCCACTATGTCTTACTAGCTCTTTCTCAATAATAACTTAAATGTAAAGTAAACTCAAAGATCTACTATCTCATTTAACCTTGGTAATAATCCTAGGAAGTTGAGGCAAACATAATATCTCTAACACACTTAGGACACTGGGTACCCACACATAAAACAATTTGCCCAAAGAAGATGGATCAAATGCCTGGCAAATCTGCAAGACACAAATAACTACTGAAAAACCTTACTGTGTGCAACTGAAGTATGTGACCTTCAGAGTAAGCATATCCTCAAATGAGTATAATTCATCTGCTGCTGTTATATTCTAGAGATGGTAAATACCAGATATCTGCACTGCTTCTCTTCTTTTCCCACAATCCTTCAGCACACTCTTTCTTGCAAGGCCTGAACCTAGCCTCCGAAGCATTTTGAACACATAGTTCCAGGCAACCCCTATCAACCAACAGATAAAATCTGCATTCCTGTTCTTCCTCCATTAGGGCCCACTTGTATAATATTTTTTTTTGACATTTTGTCTTTGCTTTTGCTTGGATATTTGCTTTCATGTATATGAAATATATATATATATACATAATATAATGTATATATTGTCTTCTCCAGATCCTGGAACTCTGCCTTGTTTTGATCTCAGAGCACCAGCTGCAAAGATTCATATACAGCAGGCACACAAGGTGTTCTGAATATACCTGAGAAAAATGCATGGTACTTAGGAAAACATCTTGGAGAAGGAAATGGTAACCCACTCCAGTACTCTTGCCCAGAGAATCCCATGGACAGAGGAGCCTGGTGGGCTGCTGTCCATGGGGTCACACAGAGTCAGGCATGACTGAAGCGACTTAGCATGTGTTGGAGAAGGAAACAGCAACTCCCTCCAGTGTTCTTGCCTGGAGAATCCCAGGGACAGAGGAGCTGGTGGGTTGTCATCTATGGTGTCGCACAGTCGGACACGACTGAAGTGACTTAGCAGCAGCAGCAGGAAAAAATCTAAAGTTAATAACAACAAAAATACCTTCCTTTATTTCTAATTACCACTCAGGAAAGAGTCAGATAGTAAAAACAAGTTTTGTGGGTCAGATGGTTTCTGATGCAACCACTCAACTCTGCCATTATGATGTAAAGCACCTGTAAACAACATGTAAATAAATGAATGTGTCTAGATTCTAAAAAAAATTTACTTATGAACACTAAAATCTAAATTATTTAATTTTCACATCACATTCTTCTCTTGACTTTTTCCCCCAACAACTGAAAAATATTAAAAAGACAAAAACAAAAACAAAAAACTTAGCTATTAGGTCATAGAGAAAAAGAGTGTAGGCTGAATTTGGCCAATGGGGCCATATGTACTGACCCCTTGGCCTAAATCTGTGGTTTTCAAAATGAGAATTNCCCAACAACTGAAAAATATTAAAAAGACAAAAACAAAAACAAAAAACTTAGCTATTAGGTCATAGAGAAAAAGAGTGTAGGCTGAATTTGGCCAATGGGGCCATATGTACTGACCCCTTGGCCTAAATCTGTGGTTTTCAAAATGAGAATTTCAGGTGGTCTGCAAGATCCTTTCAGCAAGTCCAACTACCTATGTGTGAAGCTGGACTTTCTTTGGTTCAACCCAAACACTTTAAAAACAGTGAATCGTCAATCAAAACAATGCAAAATAGATTAAATGCATAAGCAAATATGAAGACCCAGCTGCATTCTATTAAGCCATAAATTGAAAAGATTTGCAAAAATGTAAAATAATGCCGCTCTTCCCACTAATTTTTCTTTGTTTGGAAAATACCTAGTTATATGTCATGATGTTCTTTATATTAACATGTAATGGACTTATGATTGATTTTTTAAGTGCATTAATATTTTTTAAGTTCCTCAGTTTTGATTTCTATTTAGATGCCAACAGCTACAACCCATGAAAAGTAAAAAAGCTGTCTGGGGACCCAAAATAAAAAATAATTTAAAAAATTATGCTGTTTATACACACACACACGTAAACTGGCCATACCCCATGGCACGTGGGATCTTAGTTCCCTAATCAACCAGGGATCAAACCTGCATCCTCAGCACTGGAAGTACAGAGTCTTAACCACTGGACCACCACGGAAGTCCCTGGCCCTCAGTAAATTTAAGAATGTAAGGGGTACTTAAGACTGGTCACTTTGAGAACCAACTGCTGAGCTGCAGCAGGATTAACTGCTGTAGGCAGAGCTGCTTTGAGAAATGAGGGCACCTCCTCAGGTCAGGGCACCAGACAGACCTCCTGATTTCAGTCTCCTTGATTTCCCCCCACCTAAGAGCTTCCTAGTATTTCTTTCATTAAATCCTTATTTGGTAAAATGTAATCCCATGCAACTTATGTTCTTAATAATAAAGTTGGTGAAAATGTGAGGTGATTTTCATTGAAAGAACTCTTCTACTATGTGCAGACCATAAAAATGCTTTAGCCTTTGTCAAAATAGGCAACTAGATTCAAGTATCTCTCCCTGGCTTGTCTTTTCCAATCTTAAAAAAAAAATCCACAAAATTACTATTGTAATTCCTTGCCTTCAGAACATCTCTCAAAATAAACAGATTCACCATCTTCTTTATAAATCATAGTCTCTTTGACTTGGCTCCACAAAACTGTACAAGCCTGGTGCTAACCAGCATCCTCACTAGCATACATCTAAAGAAATGAAATCCAGGAGGCATGGCACCAGTTTAACTGATAGTGTTATCAATGATGCACTAAAAATCACATTTTTGCAAGTAAAGTATATACATCTTACAGAGTAACTTAAAATAATATTAATTAACATTTTGCTTGTTTTACCATTTGATATTTTAAAATTTTTTTAAAGATTACTTTAGGAGACATAAAAGGAAAGTTCTCTTAATTCTAGTGTTATCATATGTAAGGAAACCCTATATAAGGAAGTTTTCTTAAATATAAATTTACCCTGTAGTAAGGTTTAACTGTCCAGACAAATGATGTATACTGCTGGCCTGGGGAAACTTCTCCCTCATTCCTCACTTTAGAGAGAATTAAAGAAATGATACTATAATTCCAATAATTATAATTCTATTGAATATACACTGTTACTTAGAAGGCACTTCCACATGAGTATATGATTCTAAAGATCTTTATAGTTTTCCCTTATGGAATAATATCTTTGTAAACAATAACAAAGTGGGAAGAAATTTCTGTTTTTTGAATATTTGTCCTTTAATCTGTATTATAAAATATCTAAAAAAAAATCAAGAATTATGATCAGATGCTAAATCTGCCATAACTTATGATTATTGTCTCCAAGAAGAAAAATAAAATAATTTAGTTATTTTGACCAAAGCAAAAACTTCAGTTCACTAGCATCTAGACCAGAAAGGCACTAGCAAATTATTACCTATTTGGAGAATTGTTATCCATCTGGGGAAACAGTACAGATTAATTTACAGAGATTTGGTAGCTATGCTGTTCAATGAAGAACAACAACCAAAAAACACATAGATTTGAAATGTGGAGAAAAATGCTTACTATTTAAATTTACAGTAAAAGCAAAAGTCTCATCATGATTGCAAAACATTCCAAATTGTGAAACTTAAGTTATTTGTAAAATAGACAAAAGTAAAGCTGCTTCCTCAGTTATTTTTTGAGATCTCAGCATCAATTTAAAGAAAATGCTTATATTTAAAAGAAGGCCTATTTAAAAATAGGAATCCTTCTGCTAAATACAAATATGAACATGAAGTATATTTATCTTATTCATTCTTGTCCCATGTATATGCAAATGAAGGTGATATGAAACCAAAGTTTAAAAAAAAATTACTTGCTTCAATTCTCTAAGGAATAAAACAGCCTCAAACCTAAAGAACAGCAACTGATGCTAGTGTAAAAACAATAAAATTACATAAAAGTGGTATGTGGATTACATGGGAAAAAAGGGAGAAAAAAAAAAAGGACATGTACTTCACTGTATAAAAAACATATATTTATGCCAATACTGTCTTCAAGATTTTGGGGGTACAAGTAATAATTTTTTTACTTTCATTTTTAAATTAAAATTATGTGCATTAAAAACTTGAGTATAATAAAGTTTCCTAGGAAGGCAAAAAAAAAAAAGAAAATCACGTGGAATTTATACTACCACCAAGACAGAAGAGATCAAGAGGATTTTGGTCTCATATTTGAGAAAATATTGCTCCTACTAGTGTAAAACAGCAAAACAAGAATCAAGATACAGTTATTTTAAAGTTTGGCACAGCAGTTTAAAATTTGAAAACTACCTTTGCTATTTTAATAAAATAGCTTTTAGTTTTATTTTCCCAATTTCTTTCCCAGCAGAGGGACAATAACAGTGTAACTTTCTCTACCTGCTGGGGAATTTTCTTAGCACTTTGTGGAAACTGTTGGCTTTCAGAAATGGACAGGCTGATTTGAACCAAAAGTTAGACAAAATACAGAATTGCAACAACAATAAAAAAGCGATTTAGAAAGATCAAGCCAAGCAGACAAGCAAACTATAAAAATCAGTTTTCTGGGACTGTTCATCCAGTCACTTCCCTAATTTAAAAAAAGCCAAACCAAAGCAAAGCATGCTGACTTACATTGCTTCTTTAGTTCTTTCAGCTGTTGTTTAAATTGGACAAATTTTTCATTATTTTGAAAGTCTGCATTGGAATTCTTACTCTGTAAAGCCAAAAACTTCTTCTCCACTAATAATTTTAGATCAGGTATTTTCTCTGAACGTTCTTCTTTTACCTGAGGAAGACAATAAAATTACTGTAGTTAAATGTTAACAATGACACAGTCTTGTAACAGTATTTTTCTTGCATTTTATTCAAATAAAAATATAGAGGTAGAAAACAGAATGTCCTTCAACAGAGAACCAGGGAGGCAGGGCCCTGTTTCAGAAACAGACTGCTAGTGAACAGCAGAGAAACTCATTTACCCCATCTACCCTTTGGTTTCTTACACTATCCCTTCATTGCCCTGCTGACTTGCCGTGTCCAGACAACTACCGCATCACTGTGTCCTCCACCTTCACCCGAACCTGAGCATGACAGCCCTTCTTTTCATTTAGGTCTATGCGGTCCCCTCTCCTTCCTCTCGAGTCTGTCCTGTCCTGCATTCTCTCCAGCATTCCTCCCTCTTCTCTGGTCCTGGGCCCTGGCAGGTGAGGCTGGCTCCTTCTTCACAAAATGAATGGAGACTTTAACCTTGAACTTCCACCATCTGCGGTCACCTAGAGTAAGTGCCTCTAGTCGTTCAAGGCTAACCTCTCAATCTTTATTCTCCTCTCCCCCAATATTTTATTATAAAAATTTCAAACATGCAAAAATGTTGAAAGCAACATATTTTACCATTCAAAGTCAAAAGATTATCTGTAAGTCCTCTGCTTTGATTATCTTCTGTCATGGAGGAAAGAATTAGATAATCTTTTGTTTAATTGCTATGCATGCTATGCATTAGGCAAATCAATAATGAAAATTAAGCATGAAATCAAAATACCTAAATCTATATGTAAAGTACAGAGTATAGGAACTGACTGTCCTCTCATTGCACTGATGAAGCTCAACCAGTGCTGGATCCATCATCAAAGAGAGGTGTGAAAAACATGTCGAGGCTTTAGTGACAAGTTATATGTAATTAAAAATTTTTAATAAGTCCTATCAGGCTAAAAAAACAATAAAGCTCAGTTTGGAAACAAGAAGGTACAAAGACAATCAATCGAATAATGCCTAATATCACAAAAATAACAGTACTTCTACCCAGTGCATGGTTATTCTCTTATCTCTACACTGGAGAGAACAAGATGAGACAAGTTCAAGGCTGTAGCAAGAAGAGGGCACAGAGCAGACACAGAGAATAAATGATGAGTTCTCAGAAAGGAATAAGGGGCTCCCTTTCTGGATTTGTGAAATAAAAGCACACATGTGAAGCTTCTCAAGGTCTTTGATTAGTATGAAATTATTATTTAATCTTCCATGATCAGAAAAGAGCTAATCTGAGGAGATATCAGTAAATGCAGATGTCCTTTTCCAACAGAGTCTCTAACCCACTGAACACACTTAATCTCCCCAGATCAAATACAACCACTGCTGAGGAGTTGGGTAGAAAAGTGTGGGGACTTGGAGCTGACAATGCAGCAATTTGGAGTATGACTAGGAAAACCTGAATACATCAAATTCAGTGATTCAGAGTACTTTATTCTCCCACAGCTAGAACCTCCGGAGAACTGCTGTAAAGCACAAAATTTCACTGCAGCAAATACTTTCTCTGGAAACTCAATGCTGCACTTGGCATAGCTATCCACTGCAAAGAGAACTTACTGTACTGCAGCTCTCAAAATGAGAGCCTGGAAAATATTAAACTTATTATCTGTTTAAATCAATGCAATAAACAGGAATTAATTCTATTTTTAATGGTTTCTTGCATTGTTTGTATTCTCAAGAGAAAGAGATACAGAATCCCAAATGAGGAAAGAAAAAAGCCATTCTTTGAGTTGTTAGTTGACCATAAGTGCTACCTAGTCTGAAAACAGTAAGGATGGCCCTCTTTTCCTAAGACAAACATAAAAATACCTCCAAGAAGTCTGAAGGGGAGGGAGGAGAGGATCTATTAGAGCCTTGCTGCTGCATTGCTTCAGTCGTGTCCAACTCTGTGCGACCCCATAGACGGCAGCTCACCAGGCTCCCCCATCCCTGGGATTCTCCAGGCAAGAACACTGGAGTGGGTTGCAATTTCCTAAGGATAAACTGCCTGGGTACAAGACTTAAAACCTGAGTTTTAAGTTACTGGGTGTACTAGTCTGGTAAGACTGGCACAGCAAAGTAACACAAACTAGATGGCTTAAACCACCGAACTGTATTTTCTCACAGTTCTGGAGTCTAGGAATCTGAGACCAAGGTGACAGCAGGGTTGGTTCGTAGAAGACCATCTTCTCCCTGTGACACAGTCTTCTCTCTGTACTTGTCTGTGTCCAAATATTCTTCTCTTGAAAGGACACTAGTCACCACACTAAAAGGAAGCACCCCAATGACCTCATTTTACCTTTGATTATCTCTTTAAAGACTCTATGTCCAAACACATTCTGTGATACTAGAGGTTAGGCCTTCAACATATGAATGTTGGGAGAACACAATTCAGTTCATACACTGGGTTAAAGAAATTTTAAGAGAGAATTTTTAAAATAGCCTATAGACTGTTAATCTTTATGCCATTATAATTTTTAAATGATAGAAACTAACTGAGAAGTAAACTTAGCAGACACTGTAGAATGGGAATTTAATATTGTCCTAGAAAGAAAAAGTCATGTTTTTAAGTAGCACCCACTTATCGGGTGAGTGCCTTCTCTGTGTAGCTAAACAGGAGAGAAGACCAGAAAAGCTGATCAGGAGTAGGTGGTGAACAGCTTTGGGAGCCAGGCTATGAAAGTGAGGCTTGATCTGATAGGTGGCAGGGAAAGACATTAAAATACTCTAATGAATAAAGTGATAATACCATGAAAATTTTCTTTAAAAAAAAAAGATTGCTGTAGTTAAAGCATCGAGGATGCATTAAGACAGGAAAGGAAAAAGAAGTTACTGAACTATGCTAACTAATGGCAGAGGGGCTGGCAACTTGATCAAATTCTATTGCTATTTTTGAAGCAGAATTTCTGAGTCATTTTGTGAGAGGAAGACATGAAACTGATGATGTCTTCAAGATTTTTAATATAAGCAACTAATTAAATAAAATTTTCTTGAGGAAAGAGAGGGCAATCCTGAACGTCTGGACAACATCTAAGTGGAAAGATCTAGTAAGCAGCTGGAGAGACACTTAAAATGAGAGCATGTGAAGGAAAAAAAGAGAAATGCAAAAGGAATTCTTTAAATTAAAAAAAAAAAAGTGAAGAAGAGAACCAGGAGTTAAGGCAAGTCCAAGAAGAAAAGAAAAGAGAGAATTTCCTTAAGAGACGCTTGTCCTTTGGAAAAAATGATGCAGGAGAGCTCGAGTAAGATAAGGGCTAAAAAGAAACCACTGGATTTAATTACCAGGCACTGGTACACTGCACTGGAACTATTTATCTGTTTCAACCTACTAGCCTGCAAAGCTTCTCTCAGACAAGGATCATTTCATGGTGCCCAGTATACTATCTATGTTACAGCAGCTGCTCAAATGACGCTGATGAACTAGTGAATTACAGAGATGGCAAATTCTACTCTAGTGATGTGAGAAGAGGGACTAAGGGGGTACTGTATGAGCAAGTGAATCAAGTTTGGCAGCAAGGGAAGGAGAAAGAGATGGGAAGCAGATCATGCGAAAGAGAAAGCAAAGGACACTTGTTTATTTGTAGAGGTCAACAGTAGCTTGAAGTGAAGTTGACATGATGGCTGAGAAAGAACATGGACCCCAAGATCAGACATGTCCGGGTCCCTAAGTTGTGGATTTGGGGACAATCCTTCTAGGCCTTGGGTCTCTCTCACTTCTTAATCAGAAATCGGGAACGCAGTCAATGCCATGAAGACTTAAATATGCCACGTTTGTGTTTAACTTTGGAGCACAGAACATGTTAATTTTTTTTATTCTTTCCTTCCAACTTTAGCATAGTCTTCAACATGTTTGCGGACTGTGAAGGAACCAGTGAGGGAACATAAATCAGAAACACTGAGAGAAAGCAAGTAACGGATTTCATTTGAGGAAATCCTTCAAGTACTAGGGGCTTCCCTGGTGACTCAACTGGTGAAGAACCCACCCACAATGCAGAAGACCTGGGTTCAACCCCTGGATTGGGGAAATCCCCTAGAGAAGGGGACCGCTTACCTCCTCCAGTATTCTGGCCTGGAGAATTCCATGGACTGTATGTACAGTCCATGGGGTCGCAAAGAGTCGGACACGACTGAACAACTTTCACTTCACTTCAAGTACTAGGGCACAAACTAGAGAGGGAAGAAGACCACCTGCAGAAGCACAGAGTCTTCACCAGGGGTCCCAACTGCCCACAGGGCTGCACATGCACGGACCTGAGGAAACCCCCAAGAAGCTCAGGACAACAGGGAGTGGTGAGCACAGTGCGGAAGCAGCCAGCAGCAGCCCCAGGGGAGACGAAGCCGCCCCACAGCTCTGGGGGACCGCTGCCGAGTGACAGCAAGTCCAGGTTTCTCAGGAAAAGGTAAGATCTAGACTTCTGTGAGATCTCTTTCTCTTCTGGTCTTTAACACAACATATAGACCAAACAATACATTATCAGCCTGAAGCCAGGGATTTGAAACCTAATCTAACATTATTAATCCAAACAAGATGTCAATATTTTGGACACAAAAAAGCAAAGTACTACTGTGATCCACCATCTTTGGGGGTCAAGTGCAATCCCCAGACATCTACTTTAGGGATGAAATATGGTCCTTTCAAACAGGACAGAGAACAACAGGGAAAGGAGAGTGTGGGGAAGAGAGGGGAAAGTAAAGGATTCCATTCTGACATGCTAATCCCAAGTATTAATGAAAACCTTGGGCTCTAGACTTGAGATTAAAAATGAGGCTCTTCTGCTAACTGAATGACATTAGAAAAGTTACTAAATGCATCTAACCTTAGTTTCCTCACTCGTAGACAGAAAATAATAACAGGATTTCCCTCCTGATGTTGTGGACAGGAATAGCTGAGATGAAGCAATACAGCTCTGGTGAGCTATTTGTCATAGAGAACAGTCAGTGAGGAGTAGGTGTTATTGTTGTGATTATCATTATATGTATCTCCAGGGTAGCTGGATACCCAGGCCTGCAACTTCACAGACTGACATGAACACCCACGTAGAGAAATCAGGGCATGGATTTTAATGGAAACCTGGAAATGAATGGGATTACCAAGGAGAGGAAATAAACAGAAACCAAAAAAAAAAAAAAAGAGTAAGGCAAGAACTCTGGAGAATACTGAATTAATGGGGTAGTTTGAAGGATCAAGAAATAAAAAGTGCAAGAATTAACAGGACAACGAAAAGACAATGTCCCAAAAGTCTAGGATGTTTTAAGATCTGTCAAATGCTGCACAGAAGTCAAGTTAAAGAAGGACTGAGAAGGGTCCACTGGACTCAGTGACTGGGTCACTGGGGACTTTAGCAAGAGCCAGATATGCACAAAGTGCTGACTTCAAAATACACAGATTTTTGTTGAATGAATTGTTTCAAAATGATGGAGCAGTGAAGACAATGAAGACAAAACACACGTTGCTAAATCTTCCAGAGACTCTCCAACTAACTGCTCAATGTGAGATCAAAAGCAGTTGAGAACGTCTAGCTACATTTCATTGGAACCCAACATTCCTGTGACTTTAGTATTTGTCTTATGTCAGCCAGGGAAGGCAATTAAGGAGCTGACTTTAACAATGAAGTCAGATCTCTTTGGATCATCCCCGTGCACCAGCCCCAAGCATCCTGCATCAAACATAGACCAGCGCCTCATTTCTTACATGATAGTATACAAGCCAATAGAGTATTGTAAAGTAAAATAAAGTAAATTTAAAAAATAAATTAATTAATTTTTTAAAAAAAGTCAGATCTCTGGTGGCTTGTCCCTATGAACAGAGGCTCGTTGTTTCGGAAAAAGAAATAAAAGTAGGAACAAAAGGAAAGCTCGTGGTCTTTATCCATACTGAAACTACATGTTATTTTCAGCAAGCTTTAAACTAAAATTTATAATATTTATATGATGATCACATACTTCACTTCTTTCAAACAATATTGTACACATATGCAATTACTCAGTGTGTCATTTTATTGCCACAGGACAAAGTCAAGGTCTCCTCCTCCAATCATTATTGCCTTATAGCTATTATTTCACTGGGAGAGAAGATCACAGGAGTGAAGGATATTAATTGGCTGAGTCATTCACACACTTTTGAATCATGGGAGAATCTAGTATAAAATTAGTCATTCTTGTAACTGAACCAAGACTCAAGATGGATTTACTCTCTCCAAAACAGCCCCTGTTAGATGTTTGGCTCCCAAAAGAACATATACCTAATGATTTATATTTTGGATATCACACAGCCTTGAGAAGTTTATTATGGGTACACAGTGGTGATAAGCAACATGTTTTGTGTTCTGCTCAGTATGCTAAGTATCCCAAGTTCCAATTCATGATCTAAGGTTGTGGGACCTACTTTCATGCTGGGAATCCAGAGAGAACTGTCTCAACTGGTCCTAAAACATTCATTCAACAATATTTACAGAGTCCCAACTGGATACCAAGCAGCATAATGCACTTAGCATAATTGCTGAGACATTTATGGAGGTTGGTCCAAATTTATGACATACCACCAACCCAACTGGTCATGCACTGGGTACATTTATATAGGCCAACACTGTCTCCACCTATATATAGCAAAAAAGCTTGCAGAAGTTTTCACTGAAAGGCATGTCCAGGCTACAAATCACTATGCTTTCACTGCCTACAACCTAACTGCAATGGAGATACATTATATTTTCTAGAGACTTTACTATACTGTCCATGACCTTAAAAAAAAAAAAAAAAGGACAAAAACACATACGCCACACACACTAATGATGACCAGCATGGATTATACCCTTCATCTCAGGCCAGTTTCTGTTGTCAGTTGCACAATCTGCACTGAACTCTGTTGGACTCAATTATTTGCAGTTGAGTGAGTTTCCTAGTGCCATTATTTAGTTTGACTCTTGACAGATACACTTAAGAGGGAAGGAACACTTCCTTGTTGAACATTATGACACACTGAATGGACGTTTCAGTTTGCTCAGGTGTTGTAATACACCATTATTGAACATGGAAACATCTTTCCCTCTTCAAGCCTTTCAGAAAAATTTTGAAAACGAATAAATTTAAACCTGTGGGGAAGTGCCATTGGTCTAGTTCTAATGGACATGTCCTATTGGAATAGACAGTTGTCCCACAGATGGCAGCTGAATGAGGCAACCTCATCTATGTCCATCTGCTACTAAACATTTCTGCTGTTGAAAATTACTCCGATCATTCCTCATGGCACCAATCCCACTATAAGACTATGACCAACAGGAATGACATATTTGTTACAGGATTCCAATATGGTCGGGGGGGGTGGGGGAGACAGGTAAAGGAACCAAACTGCTGATTTGCCTTCCGGGCTTTGTTGTTGTTTGCTTTATTTTCTTCTCTATTTTCCTTTTGTTTGTTTCTTAGGCAGAACTTATAGAAATAACCATTATTTACCTATTCTATTTATTCACTCATTCAATAAATATTTACCAAATGCCTACTGCATGCAGGCACTGTGCTAGGCATTGGAGATTCCTTAGTAAACAGACTAACCTGGTCCCTGTTGGTCTCTTGGGATTTGGGGTATAGTGGAGGAAAACTACTATTCAAAGAGTCAATTACACTATCATCAGCTGTGAGAAGTGCTGTGAAGGAAATGTATTACATGCTAGGAGAGCATGCAACAACATAAATGTCGAGAACATCATTTCACAGGCAATCTTTTTATATACTGCTCAATTTAAACACAGATCAGGCTGAGGGGAGAGTGAGATGAGGATTTTTACTGTTGTTATTAACAAACACATTGCAATTGCACAAAACCTTTCATCTGAGTGGTTCAAAGCCTTCTATGCACAAGTATCATTATCCCAATTTGACAGATGTGAGAAATGGGCAGTTTACAGTGATTAAGCGTCTTGCCCAAGGTCATACTGAGTCAGTGACAAATGACTGCAACTCATTCAAACCTCCTTTCAACTTAATTTTGCTTTGCATGTGCCTCCAAGTGCCAACTCAAAATGAACTTTCGTAACTCATCCTAACTTTATGAAAACATACTTGATTTCAGGCAGATATCCTTCTCCTTCAGTGGCCAATTGTTAGTTCTCATATGAAAAGACATTTATTCTGAATTTAATAAAATCGCATTCCTATCCACTAAGCCTCTGTCAAAATCTACAGAATTATTCAATGCCTTATTTATCATTACAGCATCTCACTCAAGATTTTAGAATAAAAAAAGGACAGCAATCGGTTGACGCTAATGGGATATACCGGGTTTCCCAAGTACCCCATTATCCAGAAAGATGATCTCCTAAAAATGCTAGATCATCTGCTGAAGATCCAGTTCCAGTGCTGCTGGGGAAACAATACCCCATGAGGTTAATGCCCCCCAGCATGCGGGTAAACAGTGAATAATATATGAGAGCGTTTCTCCAATAGCCAGAACACCAACCAAGGGACAAAAGTTGAATTAGCTGTGAATCTTCCCCTCCCTCACTTACACCTAACGACCAACTTGCATTTTTCTTTTCTGTCATGATTGCAACTCGAGTTCTACATGTCTAACAGTCTTAGTATCCAAGAGAAGACTGATTTCACCCAGGGACTCAACAATGCCTTCAGTGATTTTGGGAGCTTAAATAGCAACTTAGCAATTTTGAGCTTCTCATGACACTGACCAGACAGACAAAAACTGAGGTTACAGAATTGGTTGGGGCAACGAACCTTAAATACCAAGGGTAAACAGGATTACTGCTACAGAGGGAGGAAAAGGAGGTGTGTGTCTGGAACCTGGACTACCTCCTAGGTTTGCCACATCATTATCTAAAGATAATGAGAGTCAAAAGCAACTCCATACAGACAGGATCACCAAGAACACATATACCCCAGTAACTGCTGTTGTAGTCAGGTAAAAATCTGTATCATTTGAGAGTCTATTGAGGGCAAAGAGAAAATGCAACAGGTACTAGAGAAGGAAGTTAAAATACCAACTATGGGTTCAGGATCAATAGCAAAAGCTAAGTATCCAATATTTCTTCTTTGGTCTGACATGTACAAATTTATGTTTTTAACTAATTTTTCCCTTTCTTTTCCTGCTCCTATTTAACAAAAAGTAAGCTGGTGGCTCCAGAGAAAGCGATGGCACCCCACTCCAGTACTCTTGCCTGGAAAATCCCATGGACAGAGGAGCCTGGTAGGCTGCAGTCCATGGGGTCGCAAAGAGTCGGACACAACTGAAGTGACTTAGTAGCTTATCAAGCTGGTGGCTTACTAGTTACAAAGGACCATAATGGAACAGAGGGCACATAAAGGAGTAAGTGTGTCCCAAATATCCTAGATTTGGAAACAGACACTTCTTATTTTTCACTTTTATCAGAGAGCTGCAACATGTTAGAACGGAGCAATTTCCTATTGTTGCACTGTTAGCAAGTTTAAGTCTGGAAGGGAAGTGCATACAGAGGCTGAGTGGCCAAGGTCACTGGTTGAGAATATAGGAACGTTTCCTTTGTTTGGGGAATTTTCCACTTTATGAGTGATACCTCATTAGGGCAGGAAACAGAAATTCACTTTCTCAGCTTCCATGCAAGAAGAACACAGACATGTCAGCTTGACCCCTGGCCTGTGGGACTTCCGTTATTGAGACTGACACAAAGGAGGTGCCAGCAGAGCCCCTGCAACCAGATTACCCCAGGATTTAACATTTAAATCCCAGCTCTGCTTCAGACAAGCTGTGAAGTCTTAGGCAACCTCTGAGAAACCTGATCTCATCTCTCTACAAAAGTCTCTGCATTGTCATGAATACTAAATGAATTAGTGCATTTAAAGACTGAAGGGCTTTGGAATTCAAATACAGTAGCTACTAGCTACATGTGGTTATTAAAATCTAAATTATTTAAAATTAAATACAATTAAAAATTTATCATGTTGGTGCAAAAGTAATTACAGTTTTGGACTTGAATTTTAAATCATTGTAACTAGGCTCAAATACATCTTTATTAATCAAAATAGGAACCATTATAGTCAATACATTTTTGCCAATGAGAAATAAGTTTGTTTATTCCTGTAGCATAACAATCTCTGCTTCGGGATTTGACCATCTCTTGGAAAGCATTTTCTGCATCCTGCTGGTTGCAGAAGTGTTTTCCCTGCAAAAAGTTGTTGAGACGCTTGAAGAAGTAGTGGCCAGTTGGTGGGAGGTCAGTGAATATGGCGGATGAGGCATAACTTCAGTTGTGCAACATGCAGTCGGGTATTGTTGTAGAGAATAGGGCTCCTTCTGTTGACCAATGCCAGCTGCAGGCATTGCAGTTTTCAGTACATGTCATCGATTTGCTAAGCATACTTCTCAGATGTACTGGTTTCATTAGGATTCAGACCAGCCACATACCACCAAACAAATAGTGACCATGACCTTTTTTGGAGCAAGTTTAGCTTTGGGAAGTGCTTTGGAGCTCCTTCTTGGTTCAACCACTGAGCTGATCATCACTGGTCCACTTTCATTGATAGAGAAATGGTTCATTGTTGTTGCATAGAATAAGAGAAGACACTACAAAACGAAATTAAAAAAAAAATTTTTCCAGTCAGCTCATGAGGTACCACTTATTGAGCTTTTTAACCTTTCCAATTTGCTTCAAAGGCCAAAAGACTGTAGAATGGTCAACACTGAGTTCTTCGGCAAATTCCATGTAGTTGTAAGAGGATCAGCTTCGATGACAGCTCACAATAGTTGTTTTTACCTTCTGATGGCTGGCCACTATGCTCCTCATCTTCAAGGCTCCATCTCCTTTGCAAAAGTTCTTGAACCACCACTGCACTGTATGTTCGTTAGCTGTTTCTGGGCCAAACGTGTTGCTGATGTTGCGAGTTGTCTCCACTGCTTTCCCACCCATTTGAACTAAATAAGAAAACTGTTCCATTATGCTTTTTGTCTAACATCATTTTGTAGTCCAAAATAAATATAAAATAAGCAGCAAGTAATAAGTCATTTGCAAAAAAAAAACGAGAAATGCATGTTAAAATGATATATAACATAACTACATTTATTCAGAATATATTCCAATATCAAATGGCAAATTTCAACAGTGCAAAAACTGCAATTACTTCTATACCAACCTAATAGTTCTTCAGTCACACTGTCATATTTCAAGAGCTCAAAAGCCACAGGTAGCTAGTGGCTACCTTTCTACAGTGCTTATACAAAACACTTCCTCATTACTACAGAATGTTCTACTGAAAAGTGCTAACTCACAGAATTATTCCTGGCACTCAGTAAGCACTATTATTATTAACTAGCATTGTCATCGTTGTTATTATTTTACATTACATCCCCAGAACTTCTTCGTCTCACATCTAGAAGTTTGTACTTTTTGAGTACTTTCACCCGATCCCCCTCCTTCATCTCTTCCCCTCAAGTCTGGCAACCACATTATCATTATGGTCACAAGAACAAGTTTAAGATACAGCTGAATTTAAAACCTGGTGGACATGCAATTAAATGATGTCTTCTGACAAGAATCAGCAGAGTATCGGTTGCAACAATTTCTCTCAATTTATAGTTTATTATGGGCAAGGTATTGAGCTAAGCACTTCACAGAGCTATTTTATTTAATCTTCCTAAACAAATAAACAACCTGAGACATAAGAACATCCCTATATTACAGATTGGGAAGTTGAGACCAAGGAGAGGCATAACTACGAGCACTCAAAATGCTCATCAGTATGGGATGTGCGATTGCCAAGTCTGCAAAACTCCTAAATCC
Organism: Neotragus pygmaeus; assembly: GCA_006410875.1. Lineage (NCBI taxonomy): Eukaryota > Metazoa > Chordata > Mammalia > Artiodactyla > Bovidae > Neotragus > Neotragus pygmaeus. Next base: position 1,918,381 of record SJYV01020350.1, on the reverse strand, counting down.
ATGACAACTTCAGTTTCATTTCCCTACAGATTTACTGAGTGTCCACTAGGGGCCATGCATTGCATAAATGCTGGGAATACAGTGGAAACAAAAGAGACCAAGACTCTCCCCTCATGGACTCCGAGTTCTAATTAAGAAGAACAGTCAGAATAGATATAATTAGCCGGATGGTAATAAGTGCTATGGAGAACAGTTAAACAGGGTGGGTGAGCTCCTCTATGATGGATGGTTACGGAAGGCCTCACTGAAAAAATGACCTCTGAACAGAGACCTGATAAAAATTTAAAAGGGCAGGGGGGAGTAGAAGGAGACAGAATCAGAAGTGAAGATGGAGTTGTGGGGTGGGGGCAGACCAGGGAGGCCAATGCGTGGCCTTTAGCCCCTGCTCTGAGAGAGATGGGAAGGACTGAGCAGAGGACTGAGAAGATCCAGCTTCCTTTTTAGAGGAAGCCCCTCTGGGGCTTCCCTGGGGGCTCAGACAGTAAAGCGTCTGCCTGCAATGTGGGAGACCCGGGTTTGATCCCTGGGTTGGGAAGATCCTCTGGAGAAGGAAATGGCAACCCACTCCAGTATTCTCGCCTGGAAAATCTCATGGATGGAGCCTGGTAGGCTACAGTCCATGGGGTCACAAAGAGTCGGACACGACTGAGCGACTTCACTTCACTTCACTTCTGGCTACTGTGATGAGATCAGGTTTGAGGGGAGGAAGGGCTGCAGCAGGAGACCACTTAGAAGCAGACCAGTCAGTAGGCGTCCACTGGCCCAGGAGACAGTGGCCCAGACGAGGGTGGCAGCAGAAGCAGCAACAGGCGGTCAGATTCTAACCGTATTCTGAAGGCAGAGAAACAGGGTTTATTGATGAGGCCTGCGGATGAGGGCTGTGAAACATTAACAAACTGAGGACAACTCTGGGTTTGGCCTGACTAGATGAAATGGTACAGATGCCATTTCCTGAGAAGGGGAAGTTGGGAAGAACAGGTGGTTTTGGAGGAAAAAACAATGAACCAAGAGTTTAGTTTTAGAAAGGTGAATGTGAAATGCCTATGGGAATGAAATGAAGTGGGAATGAAAAGGAGACAGTTGTACGTCTGAGACATGGTTTTGCAGAAAAGATAGGGTTATAGCTATAAACACTATGAAAGATGACTAAGTGTGTGGTGTTATGAGAACACAAGATACATCTGGCGGACAGAGGCTGGGTGATGTCAGGGAGGGCCGTGAAGAAGGAGCCAGACTAAGTTTATGAAGGGCAGGAAGGTGACAGTGATCTGAAAGGGAGAGAAGAGCACCTCTACCAGAAAGAATAATGTGTACTCAGCCCAGAAGCAAGAGAACATTCCTGGAACTAGCATAAAAGAATGGTAAAAAAATGAGGCTACCAAGTTAAGCAGGGGTATATGAATTGAATCCTGAGGGTAATCAGGAATAACTGAAAAAGGCAGGTAAAATAATCAAATCTGCAATTTAGACAGAGTTCTTGAGCCACTAGATAGGAAGCAATATTTGTTGTTTAGTCGCCAAGTTGCGTCTGCCTTTTTGTGACCCCATGGACTGTAGCCTGCCAGGCCCCTTTATCTGTGGGATTTCCCAGGCAAGAATACTGGAGTGGGTTGCCATTTCCTTCTCCAGGGGATCTTCCCAACAAAGGGACCAAAACCGTGTCTCCTTCATCGGCAGGTGGTTCTTTACCACTGAGCCACCTGGCAAGCCCAGAAAGCATGTTAGAAGAGAACAAAACTCTCTGCAGAAAACTTTCCATGGGAGACTAGAGATTATGAAAATGGCGATGAAAATCATTTCAGAGTCAATAAATGCCGGTGATGGAAAGAACGCTACAAGGAAGTAGGAGTGAAGATGATAATCAGGTTTCTGATGTGGGCCACTGGGTATAGGATGTTGCCATTTCCTAGGTTACAGAATCTCTGAAGAAAATCAAGGGGAAAACTCTATGGGCCATGACAAATTTAAGGGGTACACTGAAGCAGAAAGACCAAACAGATGACGTGTGTGATTCTCAGACATGTGATCTGGAATGGAAATAAGGATTGGGAACTCAGCAGCATAAAGATGGGCTTCCCAGGTGGCGCAGTGGTAAAGGACCTGCTTGCCAAAGCAGGAGACGAGACAGCCATGGGTTTCACCCCCAGGTTGGGAAGACCCCCTGCAGGAGGAAATGCCAACCCACTCTAGTATTCTTGCCTGGAAAAACCCAGGAACAGAGGAGTTTGGCAGGCTGCAGTAAATGGGGTCACGAAGAATCGGACCCAAATGAGTGCATGCACACAGCACAAAGACAGTAATTCAAGTTGAAAGCTCAGGAAGAAAGTGCAAAGGAGAGAGTCTAAGAACAGGTAGAACACCAAGATTTCATAGCTGGAGAGGTAAAGCTGGGTCTACCAGGAGACTATGGAGGCGTGGCTGAAAGCAAGAAGAAATGTCAGACGTGTTGTCATGAAATTTAAGGGCACATAACAATTCAGGGAGGAGGGAGTCCTCCATAGTAGCAAAGTCAAAGTCAGAGAAGAGAACGACTGAACAATGTCCTCTGAATTTTTCACCAAGGTGTGGAAACTTGGGCCATGTCTGCAGTTCTTTTGGCCTCAGCATCCTCATCTATGCAAGAATGTTAAAGTTCCCACTGTACCCAGTTTTTTTGAGGATACACGGTGATGCAGCCCAAGTACTTAGTACACTGTCAGACATACGAGGCACTAAAAAAGATGCTCTGTTCTCAGTGCCCCACATCTCATGGGATGTCAGACAGGTCAAGGTAACAAGGAGAAAGGGGGCTGAAAGCCCGAAACCACATGGAACCAATGGCCTGGGAGCACACTATGCATTTTGACAATTAGCAATGGAGAGGTAAAACAAACAAACTACAGACTTTGTCCTTTTCTTCCTCCCCTCCCCCAGTGTTCCCTTTCTCCCCACTTAAATGCAGTTTATAATGCAGAAATTCCCCAGGGCCTGTCAAAGGAACTTTTTAAGCATATCTTGGGCTTCCCAGATGGCTCAGTGGGTAAAGAACCTGTCTGCAATGCAGGAGATGCAGAAGTCACAAGCTGAGTCCCAGGTCAGGAGATCCCCTGGAGGAAGGCATGGCAACCCACTCCACTATTCTTGCTTAGAGAATCTCATGGACAAAGGAGCCTGGTGGGCTACAGTCCACAGGGTCACAGAGAATCAGACATGAATGAAGTGACTGAGCACGCACGAACAAGCATATCTTAGTAATTACACAAAAAACTGTGTCAGTAAGATATTTACCACAGTCGTCATAAGTTGGTGATACAGATTGGTGATACAGATGTTACGTTAAGAAGGGCAGCTTAAACTCAGCAGCAGTCCCCAAATAAATAAATGTTCTGTAGAAACCAAATCTATCGACCAGTTATTTCAAAATTTTTTCCAACAGTTTTTAACACGATAATCCAGGTAATGTTTATCAAATGAAACATTCTAACTACATGATTAAGGAGACCTTTGGACAACCAAACTTACTTTCAGGTTAGTTTCGACACTGACAAAATGATAGCCATCAAGAAGTTTCCCAGATGGCATAGACTTTCCTGTCAAGGATTAATGCTCTCACCTCCTCAAGGACAAGGGGGCAGGTGGAACTGGGAAAACTATAACCAACTCGCTTGCTTTTCTAATGGAAAAAAATACAGTGCTTTACAAAAACAAATACCACTGATTTTTTTTTTTCATATCTAAACTATTTGCATCCTTCTAGCATAATTTCTTTCAAAGCCTCTTTGCTTTAGGAATTCTCTCAATGAAGTTCTCAGTGCACAAAACCTGTATTATAGTCCCTTCCCTATCTGCTTATTTTTGTGTTGTTGTTGTTAAGTCTCAGATTTATCTCAGATTTTTTGCAACTCCATAAACTGTAACCTGCTAGGCTCCTCTGTCCATGGGATTTCCCAAGCAAGAATACTGGAGCAGGTTGCCATTTCCTCCTCCAGGGGATCTACCCAACCCAAGGATCAAACCTTTGTCTTCTGCATTGGCAGGCAAATTCTTTATGGCTGAGCTACCTGGGAAGCCTCATTATTTTGTGTTATATCCAACAAAATCAAGGCTCCAAAGAAAGTCCTAACTAATGGGGAACCTGGTTTTCTTACAGTTACTTAGATAAACTTTTCCATTCAACTCAGCAGTGGTATTGGTATTAAGTGGTATTAAGCAACTCACAGAAGCTTATCCTGCTTTAGAACCTGAACAATGAAAGAAGTTATTACTTGCTCCAGTCTGTATGTGTGAGTGCATGTGAAGGGGAGATGCTAGGGGGAGGGACATACACATGTGGTGCTCTCTCTCCTGATGAAAGGAAAAGACCCGGGAGGACACAGGAACAATGCTCAGTATCATGGAACATTCGAGACCAAAAAGACCAGCCTTCACCACCTAGGCCATTGGAGAGTGCCCCCAGCCACTACATGGCTGCTGGTGCAAGGATGGTGAGGACTTCCTGCTCATGTTCCATGTCTTTCCTGGGTCCTCCAGTCACCCTCCATGAACCAGAAGATCTGAATAACCAAAGGAACAAATTTACCCTTTCTGTTTTAACCATACAGAAAGAGACACGCTCATTGTTCTTTCCTCTGTTCTTGCCAAGCATCCATCAGAAAGAAAACCTAGTTTATGTAACTATAGGCTCTGAAAAAGAAGCAAAACATCTATTTTGTGAATACTACATTAAAAAAAAATCCATAAATTATCTTCTAACATTCTGATAGTAAGTCTGATTTCAGGTCCCTTGTATTTATATCATACCATGTGTCTATAGCACAGAATAAGGGTAATTCAAGGATATCAGGCTGGCTGTTTTTCTCATTTATAGCTTATCCAAAACAAAAAAGACTGTGGAATTACGAATAATCCAGTGGTTCATTAAGCTCCTTCTCCTCAGGTTGGTCCATTCAATCTCATCTAGAAGCCTATCAAATTCTCTGTTCTTGCTTTCTCTGTAATTCATACATCTTCCTGTTGTTTGAAATGACTCCCTATTACTAAAGCTATGAAACTGACTTTCACCTTACATTTTGTCACTTATGAAAAAAATTTTCTGAGCACACGACAATGACTTCTAATTTAATCTAATGGAAAGACACTGTACCACAAGCAAAATAATAAACAAAACAAAAATCAGGTGATTCATTGCATACAGAGCACTTTTTAGAATAATTTATATAATTTGATTCTCACTGCCCAGAGAGATTAAATAACTTCCTTGAACCAAACACCGAACAAGGGATAAAGCTAAAACTACTAGGTGGCTACCAAGTCTGAAAGCATACAATTTCATACAACTTAAAATTCCATATTGTAAAGCATACAATACAATTTCATAACAGAGGATACCATTAAGCCATTTATTGTGTATTCACCTATTCACCTATGGCCACCCTGTAAAATTCAGATTCTCCAGCCATAGTCTGTTTTCCTTGATTCCCTGCATGTTTACTCTGAAGCACCCAAGAAGTCAATGGACCCAGCAGTCAATGGAAAATACCATCTTTAAATTGTATGATATTTTAAACAAAATTATAAACTAGGTTTCACAGTCCATTCTCCAATTTAATTTCTCAACCACCTTGTGCATGGAGATTAAAAGAAGCAACTGGGACTTCCTTGGTGTGCCAGTGGTTGAGGCTCTACGCTTCCACTTCGGGGACAGAGGTTCTTATTTCTCCAAATCAGAGGCTGGGAGGTGGGGGAAGAACTAAGATCCTGGATGCTGTGTGATGTGGCCAATTTTTTTTTTTTAATTAAAAAAAAAAAAAGCAGCAATTAACATTCTCTCATGAAGCCTCACTTCCTGTGAGGGCATGAAATTAAGTGCTTTATTGCATTTAATCTGTGCAAGAGCCCCATAAGGTATCATTATCCTCTTTCTTACAAATAAGAAAACTGAAGATTTTAGAGGATAAGTCAGAGGACGAATGTCACAGTTAGGTAGTGGAAGAGCAAGGATGAACCTCTATCTCCTGATTCCAACTGTGGTATTCTTCCCACTACCCCAGAGAGATATCCTTTACAAGTTCCCTGAAACGCCACTTATTGACCATTTCTCTGCCTTCTTCCACGCAGAGACTTCCCCCTCACTGCTTCTAAAAACTGATCATGAGTAAATCTGTAGTCTAAGCTGGCAAGAAGGAAAATGTTTCTCAACTTGAATTAACCAATACCACTTAAGAGTACTGCCTGGCACATAGCAAGCACTGCTGCTGCTGCTGCTAAGTCACTTCAATCGTGTCCGACTCTGTGCAACCCCATAGACGGCAGCCCACCAAGCTACCCCATCCCTGGGATTCTCCAGGCAAGAACAATGGCTTGGGTTGCCATTTCCTTCTCCAGTGCATGAAAGTGAAAAGTGAAAGTGAAGTCACTCAGTCATGTCTGACTCTAGCGACCCCATGGACTGCAGCCTACCAGGCTCCTCCATTCAAGGGATTTTCCAGGCAAAAGTACTGGAGTGGGATGCCATTGCCTTCTCCGTAGCAAGCACTACAGAAATGTTACCTAGGCTTACCATTACTATGGAAAGACTGAGTATCCCATCTTTTTAGTGTAACAGTTCCATATAACAATATTCCTCAAGCAGTTCTTTAATACTAACAGAATCCTTCCCCTGTGCATGAAGAGTCACTACTCATTTAGACTAAAATTTTACGTTTGGGAAATTTACAATAAGATGTGTGTGAGACATAAGCATATTTTTGGGAAATTTACAATAAGATGTGTGTGAGACATAAGCATATTTTATAACCAAAACTAGATAAAAACACTCCTACTCCCAAATGAAACTGAATTCAATGAAATACATCTGTCCTGAGGCACAGAGACATCATGAAGAGAGCCCTGAATGACACATCAAAAAACCAAGGTTCAAGTCTCAACTCTTGAGACTGAGCATGTGACCTAAGCATGTCCCTTAACCTTGCGGAGGCTCAGAGTCCATCACATCCACCTTACCTAACTTGGAAGGTTTCTGTGATCATTAAAGAGGGCAGGGATTCCAGAGGGCTCCTCACCCATTACCTGGGGCAAAATAAGTTGGCTTCAGACTCTTTTAGTCAAAGTGCCAGGGGACTGAAGAAAAGAAACTGATTATTTCTAAACCTGGTTTAAGTAAACCATCAACAGCCTGCAGACAAATATCAAATAACTGGGGAAGTCAGAAGAGAAGTTAATTTGCTTTCATCAACTAGGCTAAGTCCTCCAGAACATCTGAAACACCAAACTGACACCAAGAGCACAAACGGGTTTTGTTACAGTTTCATGGAAATTGGATTACAAAGAACTATTTATGATTAAATCATTAAAAAAAAAATTGGCTAGCCTGGAAACCTAGCCACTGAATGTTCTATGGGAAACTGTATTCCATGAGTCGATTCAGAACTCCACACACTGGGAATGTGTCTTATCTCTTTCAAGCTCCAACAGCTAACAGAGACTTCCTTCTGATCCTCTGAGGCAGATTCAGGAAGTCTCTTTCACTCTTAGGGCCTATGGCCATTCAGATATGATATGTCAGATGGGGACAGTCAGGATATAATAACTATATACTACTTTTCACTTTTGGGGGGAAGGGAGGGCCAAAACACATTCCTATTTATAATAACACATCCCTATTTATAATCTCATTTTATCCACAATTGCCCAATGAAGTATGTAGGGCAAATATTGTGATAACTCTCATTTTAGAGGAAGCTGAGGCATAGAAGTTTCCGTGACTTGTCCAAGGTCACAGCCTGGCAGAACAAAGATGAGAAGTCAGATCTTTACTTCCCAGCCCAACACTTATCAACGAAATGCCAACTGCTGAGAAAGGGGGAGAAAGTAGTAAAGGTGACTGATTTACTGAGACTTGACTTTTAGACTAATTTCATCTGGCTTTGTGAATTTTCATTAATTTCCTTCTTTGGTGTTGCCTGATGAGTTAGTCACTAAAACCATCAGATCAGAAAGTATAAATTGTCTCATATTATTTCCTCATTGTTACCAATCGATGTTCAACTTTAAGTGTTTCATAATAAAGTGACTCAGAGACTAAGCAAGCCCAATCTGCATTAGTCACTTGTTGAACTGTTACATGAGATTTCTGCAGAAATAAGCATTTACCAAAAAGATGACTAAATTAAGGACAAAAAGTGAATGTAAAACTTACACATTTTTTCCTTCTAGTTTAAGCTGTGCCATGAGAAAATAAACGTGAGGAAACAAAGCACAAGCCACCTATAAATGGCAATATGTGTATTCTGAGTTTAGGAGGTTTAGAAGAGTGTACCAATTTAAACAGCATGTGGCAGACATTTTCATGATGAGAAAAGAAGTTAAAAGTTAACAGACCAGAGAGTTAACAGACCCTCGCCTTTATACAGCACTTTTACCTCTCAAGTGCTTTCATACAGGTTATCTCATTTCTTAATCAAGAAATTGCTCTGTGAGAGGTATCGGCAGATACTACTGAGTTCATTTTGCAAACCTGCTTAAGGTCAACACAACTTTTCAGTAGATAGATATAGACAAAAACACAATAATTAACCTGAACAGTAACATCAAACAATTTACTACTATAATAGGGATGCATTTCACAAAGGTAAAACATGTTAATTCCATATTTTGGCTGAGCAATATAATTTCTATTATAGACAATATCATATGACATTCTAACTTCACCTATATTATTTATGGGTGCTTTAAGTAATACGGTAAGAACTTATTCCAAGAAAAAAATTGAGGCTTTTTCTGTTTTTGCTGAGGCTTTTTAAGACACAGTGTAACCACACCTCATGAGCGATATTTATTTTCTGATTTTGTAAGAGGGATGCTCTGAATACACCCACGATTTAGTTCATTTAGGGCTTCGATTTAGTACTTCATGTGGCTTTACTGGCTTCTGTGTCACGGTGGAGGCTAAAATAATCCTCAGGGTGACAGAGAGTAACCTGATGGGTGGAGTGGGTTTGCTCCTTGGTACCAGTGACATTTCAAGAATCACAAAGAGACAAGGCAACTGAAAGGCACTTGAAGCATGTGAGACCCTTGGGTGTCGGTCAAGGGGAAAGTTAAAAGCAAGCAAGTCAGGACGTCTGGAAATCAATTGTGTGATGCAATCATATTAAATTTATTCCTGGTTTTGCTTCCAATTTTAAGTAACAATGACTTGGTCTTTTGGGGGGGTCAGGGGAGGTGGTGGAGCTGCCTTGCACATCATGAGGGGTCCTAGTTCCTGGACAAGGGATGGAATCCTCACTCTCTGCAGCGGATCTGCAGTGGGAATGTGGTGACAACAACTGGACCAACAGGAAAGTCTTTTTTTTTCCCCCCAATTTATTTTGGCACCTGGACAGGGACTTGAACTCCGGGCCTTCATATTAAAAGTCTGATGCTCTGCCAGTTGAGCTATCTGGGCATGTTCTTTATAAAGATCATTTTCAATTAGAAGATAATTAAATGATTTTTTAAAGATCAAATAAAGAAGAGAAGAAATAATTAAACTGGTATATTACTCTAGCCTATGAGAAGTGTGCATAAGGATTTTCACTATTTTAAAAGAATCTTATAATATGTGACACTAATTTTCCTTTAAAAAAAAGCCTCAAAAGAAATAAAAATCAAAAAGCTCAAGTGATTAAAATATCAGGCTGGTCATGATACAAAAGAATGAAAGTCACTATTACTAGAAGCTTGATGCTTTAAGAGAGAAACAGTAAAAAGAAATTCTCGCCATTTTCTCAATGACAATTCAACAGGCACTGGCTTGCTGCAGGATCAAAGAGCTCTCCTTACCAGCACAACTGCTAACTCACATGCATTTACTTTCTCTCCACTTATGTACTTTCCTTCTTTCACCTGTCAACAATTTATATAGATTGCACGTTTGAAATAGCACTGATAACCCATACATAATGATACTTGGAGGAATAAATCCAACACATTTTTCTCTCCCAATTATTTGTTCAAATGGGCGCTAATTAATAAACACTGCTTAATGGTGGAAATGTAACTGAAGAAATATTTCTCTCTGTGCACACGGGTATATAATTATGCTGTTTATTGAATTATCTTGCTTACATCTTCTGTTTACTCTAGGAAACATCAAACGTTAATCCTGAATTACCAAAGTTTTTACTTAGCCATCTGGTCCTTGCTATAGCATCTTCATACTATGTTATATAGGGCTTCCCAGTGGGACACAGTGGTAGAGAATCTGCCTGCCAAGCAGGAGACACAGGTTTGATCTCTGGGTTGGGAAGATCCCCTGGAGAAGGAAATGGCAACCCACTCTGGTATTCTTGTTTGGGAATTCCATGGACAGAGGAGCCTGGCAGCCTGCACTTCATGGGGTCACAAAGAGGCAAAACTGAGCACAGAACACACAGCTGGTCCTTATATCTAGTAGGGCCCCCTCTGCCATTAACTATCATGTTAAGGGAAACAATCTCTTCTTCATTGCTGCAGACAAAAGTAGACTTGCTGACCAAGGGACTTCGGATCCAACTAGCCAAATGCCATGCTTCTCACTGGCTTGGTCCCCCAGATTCCACCCCATCCTTTCTGCTTACAACACTATGAGCACCAAGTTCCCCCCAACATTCTTGCCACCTCCATTACCAGAAGACTCCTCCTAAGGAAAGAGGGCCTTCCTTCAACGTCTCAAGGACATAATCAACTCTGGCCTTTCCCAACGGTTGCCTGCTGCCTACTCTGCTCTCTAAATGTTAACTCAAATTTCCTCTTCAGATACTGTTTAAACTTGATCAAAAGAAATGACTTCTCCTTTACAGCACTCTCTGAGCAACTTTATAAATGAGCCTTGACAGAACTGTTCTCACTGCTTTCACGCTATCACTTTTCATTGTTTCCAGAACTCTCTGACCTGCATTTGATCACCCTCACTTAAAGAGATTGAGGCTTAAATGGTAGAAAACTCAGAATTTAAGCAAAGGCTCTTTTCCCTTACTCTGAATTTCTTACACATGTTTGTTTTATCTGTGTCAAACTATTTCAGTTAATATTATTTTGTAGCCTACTTTATATACACATGTCAAGAGGCTTTTATATCTTCACAAACTAAGCATACTATTTGGCACTAACTGAACAACTTAATTATGAGATTAATAAACAAGCAGCTGTTTCAACTCCACACTTGGCAAATGACTCATTTTATAGTGAGTCTTAGCATTTGGTGATCAATTCCGTGGCTCAGTCTATTCTCCCATCTCTCTTCTGCAGTGAGCCCATGCTCACAAGCACCAAATAGTGGGGAAAGGCCAACATCTCAAGATCTGTAATATTTACCAAGTATGATGAAAAGTCTGGTGTGGAAGAAGGTTCAAGTGATTATCTAAAATAAGGGTTTGATGCTAAATGTGGACTATGCCCAATGTCATAAATGAGCAAGAGCTTGCTGTATTAAAGAATATTCACATCTTTTAAAGAATTCAACTGATTAGCTGTCAGCATTGCCTAGTACCACCAAGACCAAGGTGTCCAGTAAGCACTGAGAGTTGTGATGAATGAGGTTTTCAGAGTCTATGTGCTTTTCCTGTCCACACCACTGCTGTGTCCTTTCTGCCTATATTATCCCTTCCTATCTTCCTTTCCTTCCCCCCACTTTTCTGAATCAATACCCCACACATGGAGTCTTGTTTGCTTCAAAGAGAGGCTCTGATGGCCAAGCAACTACTGCATGTTTTTAAAAAGAGCTGTTTCTTCCTCTTTCCACTGCTGGATAATGCAGAGTCTTTTCAGAGGTCTGGCCCGTTCCTGATTTTCTGCACAGAAACATCCTGTAGGTCCACTTCAGGTAGGGAGTTTGAGGTACTTCCTAGATCCCTGGATGCCATGAAATCTGTACCACACACTGCTGGATCCATCATCTCTCAGCCTCCTCCATAAGGAACGGGGATTGAGACGATAGAAGCATTTTCCAAAGTGGGTTCTGTAAAGTATCAGTTCTTCCCCAAAGAGATTTTCAAACAAGTTTAGGAAATAACTAAATACCCTCCTTTGGAGAATCACAATGCACAAAAGCATCTTAAAGGCTTTGGAGTCTTAAAGGAAATTCTTTAAATCAAGCATTCCCCAAACTTATTTGACCACAAAATCCTTTTTTTCCTATTATACTTATTTACATCCTGATTAATTAGCATTATGGAACAAACTTGAAAACGTCATGAGAGGCACGTTAAGGCCCAGTAGAGTGTTAATGTTTTAGAACTCTGAATAAAATCCAACACTTGATACCTACAAAACACAAAGATGTCTATAAACCACCCATGATAATCAGTCTTAATACAACACAGACCAGAAATTTCACCAATTAGCAGCTATATTACTTGGGAATCTAAGAGTTTTATATCTCAATTCCTTCTACAGAGGCAACTCAATTAGTGAAATACTATACCCAGATCTACACTTTCTGTGTATTAGACACAATGCTACTAAAGACAACCTTAATTTAGGAAGAACTGCAGAGGGAGTTCTAGAGCAATGGAATAGAAATTAACTACCAGTAATCACAGAAAGAGACACATTCTGGGGCCAAAGGCTGAACAGAGAATATTTACATCAACTTTTTTTTTTTTGGTGGCTGTGCTGGGTCTTTGTTGTTGCATAGGGGCTTTCTCTAGTTGCAGTGAGCAGGGACAACTCTCTAGTTGCAGTGTGCAGTGAGTGACTTCTCTTGTTGCAGAGCATGGGCTCTACAGCACATGGTTATCAGTAGCTGAGGCTCTACAGCAGAGGTACAACTGGTTGAGTTGTGGTGCTTGGGCTTAGTTGCTCTGCGGCACATGGGATCTTCCCAGACCAGGGATTGAACCCGTGTCTCCTGCTTCGGCAGGCGGATTCTTCAACACTGAGCCAAGAGGGAAGCCCTCTATATCAACTTTTCTCCCCTGGTTAATTACCACATCTGAGCAATATCCCTAGAGATGAAAGGAGCATTTGTTAACGTGGACGGAAAGGCACCCCACGCATTCTGGGGGGCCAGTGGACCTGGTTCTAGGAGCTCTTCACTAACTCCATTGGTATCCCTTGCCCGACAAGAGCCATTTCTGCCATGCTCAGGAACCTGCTGCCCCAGTGTCACAATCCCTCCTTCTGCCTTTGTCACTGAGTCACGGTGTGAGGTGCATTCTTACATCCAGTCACCAAGCGGTCATAGCCAATAAACCACCTCCTCTGCCCTGGAAGTTTCTTCAGATACTATAAATCATTAGCATTCTCTGTGAGAAAGGCTCCCCAAATCTGGTATAACCAAAAAAGTAAGTCCCAACTTACAAGACACCCCATAAGATTTCATGTTAAAGGAGAAGACTTTAAAGTAACTTTAAAATAAGATCTATAAAAGGCAAAGTTTACCACGTGATGAAGGGTGAAGGGTGAAGGGTGAAGAGGCAGTGGGAAGTGATATGTCAAAAACATTCTAAACTAGTTGCATAATGTCAAGGCTGAGGTAAGCTATACCTTTGACCCACCTTGTTCTTTTATTATATCTAAGATTGTGTTGGTTTCAACAACTTGCACGAGGTATATTTCCACTCTTCTAACTCTCAACATACTAGCTTTCAAAGGCAGATAAAACGTTCGTGTTAGCTTATCAAGTAAAAAAGCCACAGTGCACAGGGCATATATCCATGAACAGATTTATACGGAACAACCAAGTAAGCTGATCCAGCAACTAACTGCCCCTCTCGTTAAAAGAAAAATAGCCTCCTCCTCTATACTTGGTAGGAACTGTTATAAAAAACTGATTTTAAAAACTACAAGAAATATGTGGTAGCAATCTGACATAAAAAATGCTTTCAAATCTTAGATAATCTTTAAGATGCATGTAGCACAAAAGAGAGCAGCTGAGGAAGGTGAAGAAAATACAAATGCTCTGGGTTTTCCATAAGGTAAGATATTCAAGCAGCGCATACTGAAAGAACCATACACAGGTAAAATCTGACATTTCCTTTAAGATTTGAAGTTTGTTACAGTAAAACCACACAATTAAGTATCATGATAAAAAAAAAGCAAAGTATAATGTGAATCTTAAGCTTTAGTTATTTTTACTAAACTCTAGGGTTAGACCACTCATCAAAAAAGCACAAAAGATGAATATTTCACCACTGACTGTTAATAATATCAGTAAATAATAGGAACCTCTTAGGCCATTTGTTATTTAGTTTGGCAGGGGTGGGGGGGGCATCTTTTTTCACTATGAGAATTAAGGTTATAAAAAAGTGACAAAGGCCACCCCCACGATAGCAGGTGGACTCTTTACCAACTCTTATTTGAAAAAAACTTACCTGAGAATCAATTTGAGGACTCTTTAGTTCAAGCTGTTACCCACCTTCTAGACACTGAAGCCCACAAGACGGACTCCAGGTTTAGTTTAAAACCACGACACAAATCCAGAACCAGAAGTGCACAGTATACAGTATTATCACTGCTTATTCGACAGTGGAATAAGGCCTCCTGATCATGGAATCTGCTTCCCTGACAGCTCAGTTGGTAAAGAAACCACCTGCAATGCAGGAGACCCTGGTTCGATTCCTGGGTCAGGAAGATTCCCCTGGAGAAGGGATAGGCTACCCACTCCAGTACTCTTGGGCTTCCCTTGTTGCTCAGCTGGTAAAAAAAAATTCGCCTACAATGCGGGAGACCTGGGATCGAGTCCTGGATTGGGAAGAGCCCCTGGAGAAGGAAAAGGCTACACACTCCAGTATTCTGGCCTGAAGAATTCCATGGACTGTATAGACCATGAGATCACAAAGAGTCAGACATGACTGAGCAACTTTCACTTTTCAATACATCAGAGAGTCTCACTTCAAGAGGGATAATCCGTGTGACCAGTAAAATGGCTTGAGAAGCAGAGTATCAGTAATGAAATTATTCTTATTAATAAATCAACTACTGCCATAGCTTGCTTTACTAATAAGCACAGTTCCTGGCTCATGGCAGGCACTCACATCTGCAGATGAATTAACCCTTGGCCAACCTTAGGTAGGCTACTCGGCTACTCTACAGACCTTAACCTTTCTGTGTATAAAAGGAGGCTTTCTCTGACAATTTTCTCAAATTAAAGTCTTCAGATTGATCAAGGCACTTTGAAACTCTGACATCAAGGAGAAGGGGAAAAAAAAAAGATGCTTCCATTTTATGCAAAAAGTCACACAGACAAGGGGAAGTTATATGTCGTGATCCCCATGTTGAAGCTTATCAGACTTTCATCTTAGATTAAATATCACTTTATCAGGAAGGAGTCCCCTAACCACCAACCTACTGCCCAGAGGATATTATGCCCCCTGAGTTAATAACTCTCCTTAAAAACTTTATTTTCCCTTTGCAGTACACAGCACCACAATCATTAAATAATGACTGTACTACTCTTTGTTAAATGTTTGTCTCCCTCTCTAGACTTCAGACATTCTGAAGGTGAGGTCCTGTGGCCTTTGCTGATTGACCTCTAGATTCTAGCACCGAGTAGTATCTGGCATATAGGTGTATAGAAAACATGTGTTCAGTGAACATTTGAGAACAAAAAGCCAGCCAATGGTGCCCTTCAAGATACTCAAATAATAAAAGCTTAGAAATCAAGAAAGGGAACATTAGGTCATCAAAAGCTAATGTTCAGAACATCACTCTGTTCTCAATATGAAACTGAGAAAAGTTTTTCCTTAGCAGTCACAGCGATAAAAGAAGTAAATGGATCATAGCATATCTATGTGCCATTTTATAGCTTTCAAAACACTTTCATCACATGTGTGGTCTCAAGACTGAAAATCTCCGTAGAGTTCCTACTGAATTGTTTGTGGTTTAACATGTTTTAAAGAGTTGTGACAGGTATATAACCCATTTACCCTGGAGGCTTTTATAAATGACTTACGGACTGTCTGGGAATTTTGTTTTTTTCAGTGTTCACTGCATAATATTCCCTCTACAAAACAGCTGGGACGAAGTCTTTCTTTCCTTTTTTTAAGTTTCAGAGCACTGAAATAAATACTGATTCCAAATAAAAACTTCAAGCATTGTAGAAAATAGCAGCTCTATTTTCTCAAAGGACAAAGAAAGGCGATCTGAGTGCTTTGTTAAAAGCCAAAGGGACTTCCCAGCGATGGCTGGTAAATTGAGCCACACCTTTAAGGTTCCAAAGTAAACTTCGAAAACATTTTCAGAGGTTTATAACCTTCAGAATTCTGTGAAGATGAGAGCAGATGAGAGATAGTCATTTAAATAAGAAACTCCAATGCTCTTTGATGATTAAAAAAATTTTTTTTAACAGAAAAGACCAGAGGGTAGACCAGAATCTTGGCAAAGGATATATGAATGGCAGTACTGCAATTCCTAAAAGTCTATGACAGAGTAGAAGCGGAACAGGACTCATAAGGGTTCCTATTATCTGTATTCTTTCTTAATTGTTGTTGTTGCTTAGTCGCTAAGTTGTATCCAACTCTTTTGTGACCCTGTATCCCACCAGGCTTCTCTGTCCATGGAATTCTCCAGACAGAATACTGCAGTGGGTTGCCATTTCCTTCTCCAGGGGATCTTCCCAACCCAGG
The DNA here is from genome assembly GCA_006410875.1 of Neotragus pygmaeus. Lineage (NCBI taxonomy): Eukaryota > Metazoa > Chordata > Mammalia > Artiodactyla > Bovidae > Neotragus > Neotragus pygmaeus. The sequence goes on along the minus strand of SJYV01020350.1, from coordinate 1,901,816 downwards.
GATCAAACTTGCATCTCCTAAATTGGCAGGTGGATTCTTTACCACTGAGCTACCAGGGAAGTCCATTCTTTCTTAATAATTTGATTTAAAACAATTTCTTTGTTTTAGAGATCATAAACACTTCATATTGTAACTCATTCAGCCAAAATCTAATCCTACATGATTCTTGGATTCCAAAGGAGGACAGGTTAAAGCCAATAAAAGTTTTAATTCAAAGCCCTGAAATAAAGTGAGAAAAGGACTTGTTTTTAAGAAAGATCCTGTTCCACCTTTCTCAGGAGTGTGTTTGGAAATCCAAGTTTGTAATAACAAAGTATCTTTACCTCTATCAAATTTTATGAATTTCATGATACAAAGTATCTAATCTGATTAACACAATAATCTTATGAAACAGGCAGGCTAAGACTTTTATAGATGAAGACCATGAGGTTCCAAGAGGTTAAGTTTTTTGACCCATGATCATAACTTGGAAAATGGGAGCCCTGGAGTTGTAACAGTTTCTGATCCCTATACCCTTTCTATTCCTTAAGAACTATACCATTCTGGTCCCTTTCAAGCTGCTGTTCATTCTTTATCCCTCACCAAAACAAGAAATACAATGGCAGGAAGACAGTACTCCCTACTGTGTAAAGAGTGAATAGTATAAAAAGAGGATAAAATATTTCCCCCAAAATAACGGTCATATCTCCACTATGTCTCTATATGGTTTTAGGTCTTAGAAATCTTACAACTATGATTTACTATTCTTGGTCTCATATCAAGCTTATATAGAGAGCACAACTTTGCATAAGAAAAAACTGCAACTAAACACGCTTTCTCCTCTTTCAAAAGATCAGGGACCTTCCTGACAAGCATTAGAATCACTGAATCCAAGTTGCTCCATAGTGCAGGGTGAGGTTAGGGCTGAAAAGCTGGATAAAACTCCAAGCACCATCTTTCCTGTTTAGTAGGGTGGGGGTAATGAAGTCTCAAGATAAAAGAAATGCTGTTAACTACTGAATATGTGTGAGGGGAGGTTTGCTTTTCCTTTTTTTCCTTTTATGAGTGACTCAGTTTTTTGAAAGTAGGAAAGCCCAATTCTTTCTATAAAAATATCATGTGTATCTGTGAATCCTAAGGTTTAACAGGAAAAAAAATCCACATTAAGTTCTTCAACTTTCAAAATCTGTTTTCTAATCTATAACGTACACTATGCTGTTTCCTTTGCAAAACATCAAGGTTAAAGCAGAAAAGCCTATCAAATAACCTCCACAGAATGTAAGGGTCAATGCTGGACCAGCCCATATCACAGGTCTAACTCTGATCTATGGTAGTAAATATACTTTATTCTTGGGCTTCCCTAGTGACTCAGTCGGTGAAGAATCTGCCTGCCATGCGGGAGACCTAGGTTTGATCCCTAGGTTGGGAGGTTCCCCTGGAGAAGGGAACAGCTGCCCACTCTAGTATTCTGGCCTGGAGAATTCCATGGACAGAGGAGCCTGGCGGGCTACAGTCCGTGGGGTCACAAACAGTCGGACATGATTGAGCGACTTTCACTTCACTTGACACTTTATTCTATATAAACAGCCTTGTTCTTTTAAGGCAGTGATTGTCAACCTTGGATACATAATAGAATGGGTTTTTAAAAATACAGGTGCCCCAATCCTGCTCCAGACAGACTGGTGAAATCAGGATCTCTTTAGTGCAGGGTAGGGGTTGGCTGGTTCAAGGGGTCAGCTGGAGTTGAAAATCATTGTTATCAGTTTCAAAGACCAGACATGATACCATTTTCATATCTTCCTATGGAAGAAATATTCACAGGCCAAAGAGAGTCATGATGGTTAGAAACACCAGAACTGAATGAGTATATTACTTGGATATAAGCAGACATTCTTAAGATAGTCACAGATGCTACACTTAGTAAATATTAACCATCGAAAGAAAAAAAGGAGAAAACAAAATTTTAAAGACGAAAAAACTCAGAAAACAGCATATAATCAGAAACACAACTATGTAATACTCACTTAAATATGGCTTAAGCATTAAATCATATTCAAAAATTTCTCTTCCACTGAACAACAGCTAATCTTTTAAAATATTTGAGTTTTAGAATTTTCCCATAGATATAAGTAATAAAAAGCAAATAAAGAAACCAGAAGTACAAGACATCCTATTACACAGGTATATGAAATCAGTTCAAAGGGGAGTTTCCACTGCTCGGAGGACAAAGCACTTCTCAGAAACATTACTGCAATCATATTGCTCATTTCTTACTCAACACAGTACTGCTGAAAAGGATGTTGCTATGTTCCCACCTTAACTGCTTTATGTGTTGTTCCTGTGATAGCTGGAGCCAACAAAGTTAAGTTTGGCTTCTGGAAAAGACAAAATGCCAAGCTGCTTTATTTTTAAACTTGCTCTAAAACTCTTCCTTATTATCTGATTCTATGAATTTTGCAATAGCTACATATTAGTTACAGCTGGAGAATGAGTAACCAAACCTGGTCTAAATTGTATGCTTAAACAAATTTAACGATAAAAACAAGTTCTATGCAGTTTTTAGTTTTTTATAAAAAACTACTCACATTCAAAGGGGGCTTAGACTAATAAAATCTGAGACCAAAGAATGCAAGGAAATCTAAACTGTAATATCCTAATTAAATCTAGGTGACCTATTTAGGAAAATAGTTAAGATTCCTATTCTATGAACTTCCTGATTAAGAAGAGATTAATAGCTACCACAGAAAGGATAAGAAAATATTAAAGGTTAGAGAAGATTTTTGATTTTGTGTTTCTATTTCTAAGTCAGTCACTTGTAACCAAATATAACCAGGCGAGTGGTGTAAACTTACATGGTTTATTGTAGATTGCACAGCCTTTAAATAATGGTTTAGTTCCCGATCCATCATTGCAAATTCAACCATTGCCTTATCCATACTGTATTCACTACTCACTTCAGCTGAAAAATAAAACGGAAATAAATTATTGTTTTTCACTTAAAATCCCATATCTGGTAGAAGCTGTACCAACATAATTATTAGTCAATGGTCTATGTAAATGATTTTGCAAAAGTATTACATCTTTTAAATTGTCTTCAATATACACCTGGTTCATTCAAAATTTGAAGAAGATGGCCAACAGAAAAAGTCTTGAAGGTGGAAATGTAGACTCAGACACCTGAATCTCAGGCTATGCCACCTACCTGGATGGTCTGAAATCAATCACTACACTTTTCTCAGCCTCAGTTCCATCATCCATTAAAGCAGTCCAGTTATATATCTGCACATGAACCCCACAGTATCATTAAAGATCAAATAAGGAAGATTTTTCACTTCTAGTAATGGTACGCTGGGTTATATGGACCAATCCTCCTACTGAGGACAACTAAAATCATAGAGTAAAACAGGAAAAAAAGAGATCTCCTTAAAAATAAAAGTCACAAGACAGTAAGAAAAACCAGGGCCAAATCAGAAGCAGAACACAAGACCCAAAGTTGTATACATTCCCCTAGTAACTTGAGGGTCCCCACTCCTCCGAATAAAGATGAACTAGAGTAATAAGCCCACCCTGTTCCTCCAGGCTGTAGGGACGTTGGCCTTGGCCACTGAGCAGAACAGAGGGCAGAGAGAAAGAACAAACGTGTTTCTGAAAAACTGTAACAACAAGCCACCGCAGAAATAGATTCCCAAATGTTTCAGGTATTGGTCAGAGCATGAAACAACCGTCCTTACTGTATTTAAAAATGAAAAAACCCTCAGGGAACAAGAGGGTTTCAAAAAGTGACTAGCAGACTAGAAAAGTGAGATAATATTAAAAGTGCTTAAAAGAAACATTTTCCTCAAGCTCTAGACACACAATTTAACAGATCAGGAAAAGACACAGGATAATAAAAAAGTTAGCATTTAAAAACCTGAAAGAAATGCAAATAAAACTGGTGTCCTTAAATCACATTTGGGGATGCACAAACTCAAAGACTCTTCATTCAAATACCCTAACTCAGACCAATGTCAGTCAGTATTCCTTGTCTCCCCTGAAGAACAATACAACTGTCTAGCTCCAAGTTATAAAATAATGTAAAACCCACTTACATTTGGCTTTTAAGAAATTATTTCCTAGACTTCTAAATTATGCTTTAGTTTTACAATAGTCAATAATAAACACATTACTTAAAATATCTCCTGGGTTAACATGCTTTTAGTAGAGTATCTCTACTAAACACCCAGACTTCACAGAATATATGTATACCTCTACATAAGTTTTTTGTTTTTCTTTTTGAGGAGTGGGAAGGAGCAGGGTTTATATAAGAAAAAAATTGCATTCACGTTCACAAAATTAAATATAAAATTTAAACAAAATGGTATAAGAGAAAGGTCTCAAGTCATATACCAAATAAAATAGTAAGACTATTCAAAAATGTCCAAACATCAATGAAAGAGACATATTGTTTAGCTGTTGCTGGTACCAAATGTGTCTCTATTGCCATAATATAGCAACTGTTTGTTAAAAATCATATTAATTGCTTGATGATCAGAAAGAGAATTTTAAACAATCTATATCCTAATGATGATTGGTTGTGGCTTACTAAGTGTTTTACTGTATATATTTACAACTGACCCCTCNCACCCCTGCCGATCTGAGTTCGCTGAAATCTTTGCGCAGGATCTCGAGTGCTTTCTGCAGGAATTGCTGCATCGTGTTGCCCTTCTTCATCTTGACTGTGCGCCGGTGCCCAGAGCCATCCCAGTAACTGAAGGTGATCTCAGTCTCCTCACTCTTAATCTTCTCCTGCTTGGCTTCCCACTCTTGTCGTAGCTCCTCCCGGAGCCGATTCTCCTCCTCCTCCCGGTCTCGGTCAGGCAAGCAGCTTGTGTCCACACCTGGGTTCTTCCCCATTTTCCACTTCTTTGTGGTGATCTCTTCCCTTTCCACCTCCTCCTCCTCCTCGCCTGCCTCCTCTTCTTCCTCCAGGGTGAAGAACAAGCTAGAGATCTTCCGCTTGGCCTCCTTCTTGCGCTCCTTTTCTCGCAGCTTCTCCAGCTTCAGCTGCAGCTCCTTCGACTGCTCCTTCTTGGCAAGTTGCTTCTCCCACTCCTTCACCAGTGCCTCCTGCTTAGCCTTCATGTCGTTCAGAGTCACAAGACCCACAGTGCTGGACTTGAGCTCGGCCTCCACGGCGTCGTAGTGTGCAGAGAACTTCTTGTCAATGTTGGACTTCATTATGCTCTCCTCAGCAATCCTCTGCTTCATCTGCTCGCGCTGCTTCTCCCGCTTCTTCATGAGGTGCGTGGCGCGGCCGCCTCGCGGGCGGCACCCTTGTACTGAGCCATGGCAGCGGCGGCGGCGGCGACAGGGACGACGGACTGGCTAGGGTTCCGGAGCTAAATCGGCTGTAGAGACGACGGTTCGGTCAGTTGACGCCCGCGCCTTGACATCAGCCACCAGGGGCGGCGCAGCCGCCTCAGAGAACAATTTAAAATATAAGGCAAAGGAGACCTTCCCTGCAAAGGAGAACCTAAGCAATGATGGCTAGGCCAGGATTTGATGGCGGGAAGCCTAGGGAAAGCATCTAAGGAGGCCACCTGGGCACACACAGCCTCCACTAAGGCGCAAGAATGCTGGGACAAGCTAAAGAACCTAAGTGATGAATAGTGCAGCCCAAGGCAACAAAGAGAAAACACAGGGAGACAGCAGGAAGCTACTCCTGAAAAGAACTGAGAGCCAGGCCACAGCTCAAAGTGATGCGCAGCCAGACAACCTCAGCCCCAAGTCAGTGTTTTGACCTGCTGGAGAAAAGGGCTTGGAGAGACCGGACAGAAGGTAAGACTAGAATAGAGTCCCACAACAGCATCTGGAAGGGAGGCCATGAGAAACATCCACATCAGGCAGCTGTTAACCCCCATTTCCCTTATTAGTACAATAATAACCTCTTTTTTATTTGTGTTCATGCTTCAGAAATACCAGGCAAAGAAAGGTATACGGAATGTGTCTTGTTCTACTAAGGAACTGGGGTGGGGAAACAGCATAGTGTTGCATGAAAAAGGCTAAATAAAGCCCCGAAGAACTCAGAAGGAAAAGAGGGATAAACGCATGACAGGGAGCGGGCTGTTGACCAAAAAGTGGCTGGGGAATGGAGAAGGGCAGAGGGACTGAGTAGCTAGAGGTCCCTTGATCCTTTATTCCACGGTATATAATTCTGCTATTCAAATTCTCCCACTTTTATAGGGACAGGCCTTCCTAAAAACCCACACCAACCAAATCCAACTTACCCTTCAAGGGCTGAGCTCAAGCCCTGCCTACTTTTAAACTCTATCAGCCTAGAAGGATCTCGTTTAATTTATCTTAACAACTGTACTTGATACTTGGCACTTTGAACCATAAGCAATCTTGTTTTCCTATATGAATTTGTCTCATTTTTCCAAACAGATTTTAATCCATTTGAGGGTACGAACAATGCCTTAGTGTTACTGGGATCCAACAAAGAAATATAACAATATTCTTACACAACCATCATATAATAAATTTGAAAATTAAACTTTCACCAAACTAAAAACTGTCCTGCCCTGATATTCAATTGAATTCAAATGTAAAATAAATGTATTTGTCTATTCTATTTTCATTGTGATTTTTCCATAGGAAAAAGCAGGGTGGGGAGCAGGGGCATTACAAAAATGATTTTAAAATTCACTGAATGACATAGCTTGGAGAGGAAAATATTACTGTACCACACCTCTGCAAGCCTGGAAAGCAACTGCAGTGATAAAAATATATGTAATAATAATAGCTGTAGCTAATAATTAGTAAGCACTTATATTATGAGCCAAGATGCACTCAGCACACTGTGTTTATATTAAACCTCACAGCAACATTAAGAGAAAGGTAGTTTTATCTCCACTTTATACGAGAAAACTGAAGCACCATGCAGTTGAAGTAATAACTCACTCAAGGACACATGGTAGTTGAGTGGCAGTCAGGCCTCGGCACGCAGACCTTCCAGCTGCAAAGTATGTACACTCGCCTCCCTGTGCTAAAAGATGCTTCAACACAAGAAGGACAAAGCACCTCTAACCTCTCCATGAACATCTAGGGAACAAATCCTGGGGGCAGGGGGACTGGGGAGAAAGTCGTGGCCTCCAGCTAGCTTCATCTCAGCTCCAGATGGCCTGTTCCAGGTAGGACACTGGCCAAGGTCATTCAAATGTGACTGGGCCTAGTCGGGGAAAAGCTTTCCCAAATTCCTTGGAAGAGGAAATCGGTAACAAAGAGAAAATGATATTCTCCTTACGAAGTTTTAACACTGGTGAAGAGAGTGATCTTTCCCATCAGCAAGGCTAATTGGAGAGGCTTTATAAAAGCAACCAAGTCACCCACTGAATGCTCAGACAGTAACTAAGTCAGCTCTTCTAGCAGCTGCTAAGTCCACCAGAACCAGGCCAAGAGCACCAGCAACAACAGAGCAGGAAGCGGCAGCCACGCCAGGGCAGCAGCAGAGAACTGTTTCAGGGGAGGCAAGAGCCTGGGAAGGCTTCACATGCAGACATACTCTGAGTGGAGCCCAGGGTCAAAACTATTTCTACTCCACACCTTTGACGGGGATTCCCTGGTGGCTCAGACAGTAAAGCGTCTGACTGCAATGTGGGAGACCTGGGTTCGATCCCTCGGTTGGGAAGATCCCCTGGAGAAGGAAATCGCAACCTGTTCCAGTACTCTTGCCACCGTCCTCCCTAGCCAAGCGGGGATCTGGGAGTCTAGGATTTCTTAGATGTGCCACTGAAAGAGCATTAATGTATTAAAATCAATTCTTGCTTGTGTTAATCAAGTGAACCTAAGTGATACACTGGAACATTCATTTACAAGCCAATAAATAGGTGAGGAGGTCTCCTGGAGACTTGGTGAGTCCCGTGTAACATGTCTGGCACATCGATTAAGAAACTGCTCCAAGAAATTACTTCAAAAACTAGCTGAAATATGTCCCCCAAACCCTGCCCCTGCAAATTAAGTCCAGAGGGCACAGATAATTATAACTGTTCCTGTAAGTACGCCAGTACAGTGGCTGGCCTCCTGCAAATCCGCCTTGTTCATACCCAGTGATCCAGCTTAGCATCCCAAACACTATGGACTGCTAATAAGTACTATGGACTGCTAATAGAACTCAAAGAACTGACCAAGTGTTATGTAGACCAGGAAGGACCACAGAATGAAGCCCATTCTTTAAAGACAGCTTCTGTTTCATTTTCCTGTTCATTGGCAAACCCTAGAAAAATAGTGACAATTGCTGAAGGAGGGCTTCTTTTTAGGGTGAAGTGCTCTGGTATTTATCTAATGTTTATCTGAATGGAGGCAGTTGCCCTGTATATGATTCCCCTAAAGTCGCACAAACTTGTAATTATGCAATCTCGGCAGCTGCGCTAATCATTAGACATGTCACCTGTTACCCAATGTCAGAATGCACTAACAGCAATATATGCTGTTCCCTCTTGAAGTGTTGGATAAGGCACTGAAGTTACGTTACATAAAGTACTTTAAGCAGAAATCAGTGATGTAGTATTGCAATCAAATTCAACTTAAAATTCATGAAATTTCAATGAGAAGATGATGATGGTCGAGACAGGAACCAAGTATGAAAGCAAAATAATTGTATGAAAACTAGCAATCAATGAAGGTTGTCTCAAAAGTGAAAGACTGGGGCAAAATGAGGGAGAAGAGAGAGGTCTCAGGGAGGACAGGAAGGGAGGAGACCGACTGGCTATTTTTACAGATGTCAGCAGACTCCAGTGAGACAAATTCCAGGTCTTCTATGGCTAAACAATGTAGGTTGTAAGCCTCTAACAATATGGTAATTCTTGATGCGGCACAATAACGGACTCATGAGTTTATCCAGGGTGAGTTCCAAGATTGTCTGGTGTCTATTCCCACCTTATTCTTCCATATAATACCACTTTCTTGGATACTGGTGAAAAAACAGGGATAGAGAAGATTCTCTGTCTTGGCTTCCCCAAGTCCAGATGGGCATGGTCAATAGACCGGTCAAGTTTTCCTTCCACACCAGTGACCAGTTCATCAAGAATGGAAGGTGAAGTGATGCCACCAAGAGTTGCAGCTTCGTGATCAATTACTCTAAACAAGGCCCCTCCCAAGCCACAGCCGTCCTCAGCAGCAGCCTAAGGAATGCACTGGAGAGAAGTAACTTCTCTTCCCAGAGGCCTAGCCCCAAGGTTTGGGAAGCACAGCTGAAAAAAGTCTGACAGCACACAGCACCCAGAGTCAACTGAGTTCCCTCACTGTCCTTCAAGTAGAAGGACTGTCCTTCAGTAGAACTTCCTTCAATGAAACAGACACAAAAAAGCGACTCCTGCCCTCCTCCCTCCCCCAGCACATCCATCCTAGCTCATCCCTAGGCCACCTCCCCACACCACCAGATATCTCTTCTATGATTCCAGCCCCAGGGTCCTCTTCCAGAATCCTCCCTGTCTCCAGAACAGGACCAAATGCTTCACGCCTTCGTGGTCCATAAGACCCCTTTACCTTTACAACAAGGACACGTGGGGGGGGGGGCGGGTGTGTTTGGGAGGCATACCTTCAAGACAAATTTGACCTACCTATCCCTTCCAACGTTCTGCCCATTATTCAACAGCACTTTTGCCCATGCTCAAGTTGTTTCCTGAAATTTTGTCCTAAACAAACAAATATTGCAGAATCAGGTGGTTTTTTATTCTACCAAGTCATGTACAGGCATGTCTGAACAGGAATAAGACCAATTATACAGAGTTGAATAAAATTCAATGTCATGCATTTTATTAGTAAAATACCAAAACAAAGCAGCCATTCAGTATTTTATGGCAGTTGCTGACTCCAGTTCAACATGAAGCACACACTCAGAAGGATCTAATCAACGTTCAGTGCCATAAAGTACATGTGTCCATTTGGCAAGGAGGAAGGAAGGAAGGGAGGCAGAGAATGGTTTCTGTTTCAAATTTCCTAGAACAGGTGGCACATATAGAAGGGAGATTTTACTTTCTGAAACAGGAAATAGGGAATAAATATTTCCTAATCTCTTCAAATTAAAATTGATTCTTCCATTATTTTGTAAGCAAGAAATATCTTCTTTTTGGATAAACTCAAATAAATGACAGTATAAACCAGACTGACTCTTCCTCCTTCTGTTGGGGGGTGGGGGGCGGGGAAGCCCCTTCCTCTTTTAAAATACAGCTCCAACTATCTCCAGCAACATATTAATATATGACACACACACCTACCTCTATGAGTGGGTGTGTGTGTGTTTCCTGGCAGCCTAGTATTAAGCAATCATTATATATTCATCAAAAGTCACATTTAATGACTTACTCACTGCTTGAGCAATATTTAATAGAAACTTGGTTACTTCTCACTGCACTGTACTTTAGTCACTATTATTCCTCCTCACAGATATTCCCGTGGTAAAATTAAAACGGAATCCACATTACATAACTGCTTCCCACCAGAAATTATAGTGAAGAGTGTAACAGTTTATGACACCAACTGGTAAGCAGCTGCTTCTTTCACAAGCTTAGGGAATACTGGGGAAATCTTTGTGAAATATTGACCTCTACAATCATCTATACCCATCTATACAATTTTCTTATCATAGTAATACAGAAGAGGGAAGTTGTATAATACAGTAACTCAAAGAGACAGTTCTGGAGTCACTTTGCATTCAAATTCAGGTTATGTTGCTTGCTAGCTGTGTAATCTTTGGCACATAACTCTGAGTCTCAGTTTCCTCTTCTGTCTAATGGGTACAATAACAGTACCTAACTCATAAAGCTAATGTGAGGACTACGTGGGAAATGTAGCTAACCTGATTAGCACAGGGCCTGGCCCACAGTATGCACTCACAAAATATTATCTATCATTATACTAATTACAGAATGGGTAACTACACTACAAATGTAGTTAGTCTAAATGCTGAAAGCACTTTGCCTTTAGAACTAAAAAGTATCCAGTGAAGTTCATTGCTTCAACTCTCTCAGCTGTTTTGGATAACGTGAGACCAAAGCACTAATATAAACCCACAAGACTACAATGTGCTATGAGAACCTTTATCAACAATCCCCCATCCCCACACACCCACTCACCCACTCCAGTCCAGAAAACTCACTCACCTAGCAAATGCTTATTAAGTACTTACTACAAGCTAGGCAGAGTGGATACATTCTGAAGCAAGAAGGAGTGGCTAACACTGCCCATGTGAGGGAGGAAAGGCTTAACAGGTAAGGGGTAAATGTGACTTGTGTCTGGAAGTGTTAGTGTGCATCAGGTGTTCACCAGTTTGTACAGCATTGAAATGGTCACACACACCAAAAAAACCCTAAGAACAAACAGAGAAGACAGTTTAACTCTTCACTGACCACTGACCACATGCCAGGCACTTTGAACACACTCCTCATCCTCTGTCACAACAGAGTAAATGAGGTCTTGGTAAATACCATTTCAAGATAAGGAAACTGATGCTCACTCAGGCGAAGTCATTTGTCCCAAGTCACACAATTAATCAATGGTAGAGTTAGGATCTGACCTCAGGTCTGACTAAGAGCAGAACATATGTGCAATAGTGTCTGAACTACTACACACAAATAAGTAAAACACACTTCATGCAAAAGTCAGGGAATAATGAAAAATCGGTTCTCTGGTCTAAGAAATTCTCCTAAACATTACCTTCTTCTTAGAGTGAGAGAAAGTCAAAGAGAAACTGACTTAAATAATTCTACCCCAAATCAATGGCGATCACCTTTCGTTATATAGATAAATATTCCTTAGGATGTGTAGTTACTATCAATAAACCACCATGATAAAGGTATAACTCAAAATATTGCTTGAAGTAAATTCTATGGAGAATAAAAATTTAGAACTCAATCTCTGGATACAATTTTAGTCTTTACCAGTCAACAAAAGCCCTATGAATCCCAGGCTACGGGCATCTATCATTTTAAAACATATCCATAGACCTCTTTCGGAGAAGGCAATGGCAACCCACTCCAGTACTCTTGCCTGGAGAATCCTACGGATGGAGGAGCGCGGTAGGCTGCAGTCCATGGGGTCGCTAAGAGTCAGACACAACTGAATGACTTCACTTTCACTTTTCACTTTCATGCATTGGAGAAGGAAATGGCAACCCACTCCAGTGTTCTTGCCTGGAGAATCCCAGGGACAGCAGAGCCTGGTGGGCTGCTATCTATGGGGTCACGCAGAGTCAGACACGACTGAAGGGACTTAACAGCAGTAGCAACTGTAGCAGCATAGATCTCTTTTGGCTAGCTATAATAAGGTCCTTGAATCTTTAAGGTCAAGTGTGTCTTTTACATGATTGAGATCCTTTTCATATACCCTTCCTGTCCATTTGTTCCTATCTAATCCCCAGCAGACTGGAAAGAAACAGTGAACTCAAGGCAGTATGTAATATTTACAGCAGCATCCCAGCCAACATAGTTTCAGTGACTGCCATTTCTCACTGGTTTTCAAGTCTTTGGCTGTGCCAAAGTTTTAGATAATAGTGTAGGGGTTGAAGAAGGCTCAGGACACTTAAAGAACAAAGCCTGGCTTTGACTTCTGGTTCAACATCAAAGCTCTCACATGAATTTATGGCAGCAAAGACAAAGGGAGCAGGGCTTAAACCTCATGTGAACACTGAAAAAATGTAAAAGCACCCACAGGATGTCTTAAACATAGTTGACTCTAAATAAACGAAGGCTACTTTACAGTTAACTTTTGTGTACTTTACAATATTCCCCAAGTGAAATCTTCTATTTCACTTAAACCAGTATCTATTTGAAAAAAAAAAAAAATTGTTTTTAAATACAATGTGGCAAGAAAAAGACAAACTGTCCCATGAAAAACCCAGCAAACAGATATAAGCAGAAATGTTCTGAAAAGCTTATTCAAATGACCTAGTATCTATTGAATTATGCATCATTGGGTTATCTCCTGGCTTCCCTGGTGGCTCAGACAGTAAAGTGTCTGCCTGCAATGAGGGAGATCTGGGTTTGATCTCTTGGTCAGGAAAATTCCCTGGAAAAGGAAATGGCAACCCACTCCAGTACTCTTGCCTGAAAGACCCCATGGATGGAGGAGCCTGGTAGGCTACAGTCCATGGGGTTGCAAAGGGTCAGACATGACTGAGTAACTTTCTCTCTCTCTGGGTCGTCTCACTTTTTCAAAGTAATAAAGTATATCGTTAAGAAATTAACTAAACATATGGTTGAAAAATTCAACCAGTAAAGTAACATGGTGTCTCCAAATCTCCAAATTCACTCCTCAGAGGCAACCATTGTCATGAGGCTCTTGGGAATTTAACCCCATGGGAATATTTTATGTATAAGGTTGTAGATTCTTAAGAGGATGTATAAGGCGTCCTCTCTTAAAAGTGTCTATATATACTTAAAGAAGCAGATACTTAGGAAAACACTTATAGAAGTAGATAAACAAGAAATTTTATTAAATGGCCAAATTTGTAGAAAAACAGCTCTCACAATGCCTCACGCTGACAATCACATCAATATCTTCTCTCTGCCCTAGTCTTCAGTAAATGTGCCTGAACAGAAAGAACTGTGAGTGGCTGCTTCAGCTTACTGTCAAAATACCCATTTTAAAATATGTAAAGGTAAACAAGAACATCTGGGAGAAGAACATGAACATTAAATACAAGGCAAGAGTGATGCTCAACAAAGAACACAACGTGAGTGTAAGGGGGAAATTTCCATTCCCTCAGTGAACAAATACCTACCAAATACAGACCATGTGCCTGGCATGGTGCTGGGTGCCCTGGAGAGAGCAATAAACAAGGCAAAGGCCCTATATCCGCTCAAAGGATTCTTACAAATTTCCATTCTACACACAAGTTTCTCAAAAGCCCTCATATGACGATGTGGCCTTGGCATTAGGTGAAAGCTCGTTTCTCCATCGAATGGCTCTAATTATTAGAATCATTCCAAAGGGAGAGCTGATTCAGCGCCTTCTAGAACAATCCAAGGCAATGACAACCATAAATCTGAATTGCTCTTTCACACACATTAACTCATTGACACCTCGTAACCTCCTTATGGAGTGATTTTACTCTCTGTTTTGTATGGGTGAGGAAATTGAGGTTCAGAGAGGTTAAGTGATGCCACTGAAGTCATCCCTCAGTGTCAGATGTAGAACTTGAACCCTGGTCCTCAACTCCAGAGCTGCAGAAGAGCCACCTGCTGGGGCCACAGAGTCAACTCTCCCAGATTACAGTCCTTCAAAGACAGGAAGGACTACTGAAGGTGGCTGCTCAGTATCTCCCACTCTGCAAGTCTTTGCTTCATCAGAATAAATACTTGAGCCTCAAGTTCCTGCCTTCATGTACCCATGTTCCTTTTTAAAGGAACGTGTATACCTGTGGTGGATTCATGTTGATGTATGGCAAAACCAATACAATACTGTAAAGTAATTAACCTCCAATTAAAATAAATAAATTTATATTTAAAAAAAGAAAAAGATGGACTCCAGAATAAAAAAAAAACCCAGTAATTACAATGACACGTTAACCAACTAATACCATGATAATACTATTACTCCATGTGTACCACTGTGATCCTGGGTTGACTTTGTCAAAAAAAAGAAAACCCTCAACAGGAACTGATATTAAAGTAGACCTCTCCCTTCTTACATTAGTACCACTGAATGTATTCAAAATTTAAGACTCAGATTTCATGTTTCTGAAATCTGGCATTCTATTTCATTCAGGAGGTGCAGGTCTTTCTGAATTTTAAAATGTCATCTAAGTAACAGGTAGCCTCCCCTATCTTTTATGATCCATAAATCCAACCCCTCTTTCTTTCTTAGTATTTTTTCAAGAAGATAAATGAAATAATAGCTAACATTTCCTGAGCATTGTCTATGTCAGACATTATGCTAAGCAATTTACATGCATCATTTCATTCAACCCTTGCAATAACTCTGTAGAAGACACTGTCATTCCTCTTTTGATGGAAGGAAAAAACTTAAAAAAAAAAAGAGAGAGAGAGAGAGCTCAAGAAAAGTAAAGAACCTTGAGCCAACATCATACAAATAACAAACTGCAAAGAGAAGACTCAAATCAGGGTTAAGTAACAGAGTCCGTTTTCCTAACTACCTCAATAATCATCAGCCTTTGGGTATAACCTATTTCCATGTCATAAGACTTTGTCTAATGTCTTCCTAAGATCTAGGCACATTAGATTAGACTGCCCTCTACCGTACCAGGGCAGTCACTCTAGTCCAAAAAAAAAAAAAANCAAGTTTCTCAAAAGCCCTCATATGACGATGTGGCCTTGGCATTAGGTGAAAGCTCGTTTCTCCATCGAATGGCTCTAATTATTAGAATCATTCCAAAGAGAGAGCTGATTCAGCGCCTTCTAGAACAATCCAAGGCAATGACAACCATAAATCTGAATTGCTCTTTCACACACATTAACTCATTGACACCTCGTAACCTCCTTATGGAGTGATTTTACTCTCTGTTTTGTATGGGTGAGGAAATTGAGGTTCAGAGAGGTTAAGTGATGCCACTGAAGTCATCCCTCAGTGTCAGATGTAGAACTTGAACCCTGGTCCTCAACTCCAGAGCTGCAGAAGAGCCACCTGCTGGGGCCACAGAGTCAACTCTCCCAGATTACAGTCCTTCAAAGACAGGAAGGACTACTGAAGGTGGCTGCTCAGTATCTCCCACTCTGCAAGTCTTTGCTTCATCAGAATAAATACTTGAGCCTCAAGTTCCTGCCTTCATGTACCCATGTTCCTTTTTAAAGGAACGTGTATACCTGTGGTGGATTCATGTTGATGTATGGCAAAACCAATACAATACTGTAAAGTAATTAACCTCCAATTAAAATAAATAAATTTATATTTAAAAAAAGAAAAAGATGGACTCCAGAATAAAAAAAAAACCCAGTAATTACAATGACACGTTAACCAACTAATACCATGATAATACTATTACTCCATGTGTACCACTGTGATCCTGGGTTGACTTTGTCAAAAAAAAGAAAACCCTCAACAGGAACTGATATTAAAGTAGACCTCTCCCTTCTTACATTAGTACCACTGAATGTATTCAAAATTTAAGACTCAGATTTCATGTTTCTGAAATCTGGCATTCTATTTCATTCAGGAGGTGCAGGTCTTTCTGAATTTTAAAATGTCATCTAAGTAACAGGTAGCCTCCCCTATCTTTTATGATCCATAAATCCAACCCCTCTTTCTTTCTTAGTATTTTTTCAAGAAGATAAATGAAATAATAGCTAACATTTCCTGAGCATTGTCTATGTCAGACATTATGCTAAGCAATTTACATGCATCATTTCATTCAACCCTTGCAATAACTCTGTAGAAGACACTGTCATTCCTCTTTTGATGGAAGGAAAAAACTTAAAAAAAAAAAAGAGAGAGAGAGAGCTCAAGAAAAGTAAAGAACCTTGAGCCAACATCATACAAATAACCAACTGCAAAGAGAAGACTCAAATCAGGGTTAAGTAACAGAGTCCATTTTCCTAACTACCTCAATAATCATCAGCCTTTGGGTATAACCTATTTCCATGTCATAAGACTTTGTCTAATGTCTTCCTAAGATCTAGGCACATTAGATTAGACTGCCCTCTACCGTACCAGGGCAGTCACTCTAGTCCAAAAAAAAAAAAAAACCACACACACACACATGCAAAAACCCACAGAGGAGGGAGGAATGGAGAAAAACTAGAATGATCAAGATCAAAAACATCTAGTAAGCTCATAAAATGAGATGGCTACTAAAAATGAGGTTAATGAACAACAACTACCTTAGACCAGCTATCGCCATAGTCACTTCAAATAAGTTTAAACCAAGAAAAAAAAAACAACAACAAATGGGGTCAGCCTACTTTAAAATAGAAAGTTAATTAAGGAACACTTTAATTAAACAAAAATTAAGTCCACAAAAACTATAAATGTAAGTTTGAGGAGATAAGAAGTTATTAGATCATAAGACCTATGGAGACAGGGACTATATTCTCTCTCATTTACCTATCAAGTGTTGGTCTAAATGAGAAGTATTTTCTTCTAACAAACATTTCTTCAAGAGTGGAAGGGCCACCATTACAGAAGGAGGGAATAGCTATATTCCATAATCCTATCTGTTGGAGGATAAATTCTATGCTAATTACTTTCAGAAAATAAAATATATTTGATTTCATAAAAACGACAAATCAATCTGTTAAACTTCAATCACTGACAGCTCCAAAAAATAAGTCTATCATAACTTACCATATACATTTTAATAACTGTACCAGCTAATGAGTATTTTTCCTTATGTCTGTAACTCCGAATAGTGCAAGATCCTAAAAAGATGTCTCCGAGATTTTATACCACGATTCCTATTTTTCTCACTACTTATCTCATCATTTCTAAGATTTCTTTTATTTCACTTCACTTTACCTGACTTAAATCAGTAGTGACTCCGAATACTGTCTCTGTCTTGCCTTCTTTAAAGGCCTCTTTATCAAAGAAAGAATCATCTATAAACACTTACACTGACTATAAGTGTCTTAGAGAACTCTTTGCTGGATGAAGTAGACTACCTCTGTAATAGGAATTATCACCCACTAATGTATCAGCTTCTGGATGACAACAACAGTGAACTGCAAAGTAAGAAATAAAGAACTATTAATATTAGATGAGTAACTAACTGGTTCTAGAACACTGCAGTAGTATTTATAAAATGGGAGGGCCCAATCAATCACATCCCACACACAGGCACCCAATCTCTGCACCACAACAGAAATAAACGTTATACGAGACCTAACCCCTGAAGTCATCTTGACTTCTCCCTTTAGCATCCTCCACACTGAACTTCCATATTGGGCTTCCCTGGTGGCTCAGCTGGTAAAGAATCTTCCTGCAATGCGAGAGACCCCAGGTTGATCCCTGGGTCAGGAAGATGCCCTGGAGAAGGGAATGGCAACCCACTCCTGCATTCTTGCCTGGAGAATCCCACAGACAGAGGAGCCTGGTGGGCTCCAGTCTGTGGGGTCACACAGAGTTGCACACAATTGAGCGACTAACATACACACATGGAACGAGTTACCGAATTCTATCAGCTCTGCCTGCTTAACTCAACTATTATCTCCTTCCCAATTACAGCTGCCTTAATTTCAATCTTTCCTGTTTCTTTCTCGTATTAGCAATTTGCTTCCTTAATGACGTCCTTTTCCAACATCTTTTCTGCTCTAATCCTCCTTCCATGTTGTTATAAATTCTCCTCCTCAAGAGATGTCTTCACTCTTATTTTCCAAAAGCCTACCGTAGTACTTGCACTTCTGGCCAAGATAGAATCATGAGAACCACATTCATTGTTCTGCCTAAGACACCCCAAAAATTCAAAGTGAAAATAAATGAAAAGCTGTTTGTAAGACAACAGACATATGCAAGAAAGAAGGAAGGACAGTGACTGGAAACACATAAGGTCCAACAGCCCATCTTACTATCAGGAGGGAGTTTCCGGGCTGCAGGGCACACAATACCAATCAAAACAAACATTTCCAGCAGACTTTTCATAGATGTTGCATAGTTCTGTGTATTCTTGCCACCTTCTCTTAATATCTTCTGATTCTGTTAGGTTCATATCATTTCTGTCCTTTATTGTGCCCATCTCCGCATGAAATGTTCCCTTGGTATCTCTAATTTTCATGAAGAGATCTCTGTCTTTCCCATTCTATTGTTTTCGTCTATTTCCCTGCACTGATCACGGAGGAAGGCTTTTTATCTCTCCTTGCTATTCTTTGGAACTCTGCATTCAGATGAGTATATCTTTCTTTTTCTCTTTCGCCTTTTCTCAGCTATTTGTAAGGCCTCCTCAGACAACCATTTTGCCTTTTTGCATTTCTTTTTCTTGGGCATGGCCTCCTAAACAATGTCACAAACCTCCGTCCACAGCTCTTCAGGTACTCTATCAGATCTAACCCTTGAATCTGTTTGTCACTTCCATGGTATAATCATAACGGACTTAAGTCATACCTGAATAGTCTAGTGGTTTTCCCTACTTTCTTCAAGTCTAAATTTGGCAATAAGGAGGTTCATGAGCTGAGCCACAGTCAGCTCCCAGTCTTGTTTTTTCCTGACTGTATAGAGCTTCTCCATCTTTGGCTGCAAAGAATATAATCAATCTGATTTCAGTGTTGACCACCTGGTGATGCCCATGTGCAGAGTCTTCTCTTATGTCATTGGAAGAGGGAGTTTGCTATGACGAGTGCAATCACTTGGCAAAACTCTGTTAGCCTTTGCCTTGCTCATTTTGTATATAAAACTATAGAATTATACAAAAAAGAGCTTAATGAACTGGATAACCACGATGGTGTGATCACTCACCTAGAGCCAGACATCCCGGAGTCCAAAGTCAAGAGGGCCTTAGGAAACATCATTATGAACAAAGCTACTGGAGGTGACGGAATTCCAGTTGAGCTATTTCAAGTCCTAAAAGATGATGCTGTGAAAGTGCTGCACTCAGTATGCCAGCAAATTTGGAAAACTCAGCAGTGGCCAAGGACTGGAAAAGGTCAGTTTTCATTCCAATCCCAAAGAAAGGCAATACCAAGGAATGTTCAAACTACCTCATGATTGCACTCATCTCACACACTAGCAAAGTAATGCTCAAAATTCTCCAAGCAAGGCTTCCACAGTATGTAAAGTGAGAACTTCCAGATGTTCAAACTGGATTTAGAAAAAGCAGAGGAACCAGAGATCAAATGGGCAACNCTCATGATTGCACTCATCTCACACACTAGCAAAGTAATGCTCAAAATTCTCCAAGCAAGGCTTCCACAGTATGTAAAGTGAGAACTTCCAGATGTTCAAACTGGATTTAGAAAAAGCAGAGGAACCAGAGATCAAATGGGCAACATCTGTTGATCATAGAAAAAGCAAGCGAGTCCCCAGAAAACATCTATTTCTGCTTTACTGACTATACCAAAGCCTTTAACTGTGTGGATCATGACAAACTGTGGAAAATTCCAAAAGAGATGGGAATACCAGACCACCTGACCTACCTAAGAAATTTGTATGCAGGTTAAGAAGCAACATTTAGAACTGAACATGGAACAATGGACTGTTTCCAAATCGGGAAAGGAGCACATCAAGGCTATATATATTGTCACCCTGCTTATTTAACTTATATGTAGAGTACATCATGCAAAATGCTGGGTCAGATGAAGCACAAGCCGGAATCAAGATTGCTGGGAGAAATATCAAGAACCTCAGATATACAGATTACACCACCCTTATGGCAGAAAGCGAAGAGGAACTGAAGAGCCTCTTGATGAAAGTTAAAGAAGAGAGTGAAAAAGCTGGTTTAAAACTCAACATTCAAGAAACTAAGATCATGGCATCCGGTCCCATCACTTCATGGCAAATAGATGGGGAAACAATGGAAACAGTGACAGACTTTATTTTCTTGGGCTCCAAAATCACTCCAGATGGTGACTGCAGCCATGAAATTAAAAGACGCTTGCTCATTGGAAGAAAAGCTATGACCAACCTAGATAGCATATTAAAAAGCAGAGATATTACTTTCCTGACAAATGTCCCTAGTCAAAGTTATGGTTTTTCAAGTAGCCAGGTATAGATGTGAGAGTTGGACTGTAAAGAAAGCTGAGTGCCGAAGAATTGATGCTTTGAACTGTGGTGTTGGAAAAGACTCTTGAGAGTCCCTTGGACTGCAAGGAGATCCAACCAGTCCATCCTAAAGGA
>SJYV01020350.1:1815320-1879395 GCA_006410875.1 Neotragus pygmaeus | reverse complement strand
CAGATGGTGACTGCAGCCATGAAATTAAAAGACGCTTGCTCATTGGAAGAAAAGCTATGACCAACCTAGATAGCATATTAAAAAGCAGAGATATTACTTTCCTGACAAATGTCCCTAGTCAAAGTTATGGTTTTTCAAGTAGCCAGGTATAGATGTGAGAGTTGGACTGTAAAGAAAGCTGAGTGCCGAAGAATTGATGCTTTGAACTGTGGTGTTGGAAAAGACTCTTGAGAGTCCCTTGGACTGCAAGGAGATCCAACCAGTTCATCCTAAAGGAAATTGGTCCTGAATGTTCATTGGAAGGACTGATGATGAAGCTGAAACTCCAATCATTTCACCACTTGATGCGAAGAACTGACTCACTGGAAAAGACCCTGATGCTGGGAAAGACTGAAGGTAGGAGGAGAAGGGGACAACAGGGGATGAGATGGTTGGATGATATCACCGACTTGATCGACATGAGTTCAAGCATGCTCTGGGAGTTGGTGATGGACAGGGAGGCCTGGCATGCTGCAGTCCATGGGGTCGAACAATACGAGTCAGACACGACTGAGTGACTGCACTGAACTGACCTTTTGTAGATACTGACAAACTGATTCTAAAATTCATGTGGAAATACAAAGGACCTAGAACAGCTGAAAGAACTGTGAAAATGACAAAGATGGAGGACTGACACTAGTCAATTTCAAGACTTGTGATAAAGCCTTAGTAATCCGGGTAGCATGGTATTGGGATAAAGACAGGCCAAAAGAATAAAATAGAGTCAAGAAGTAACAACACACAACATATATGCACAATTGATCTGACAAAGAAGCAAAGAGAAATGGAGAAAGGATAGTCATTTCAACAAACGATGCTGGGACAACTGTCTATCATATGCAAAAAGAAAAAAATAATAATCTTTGTTTTTGATCTATACCTCCTACCTTGCACCATTCACAAAAATTTAATCAGAATGGATTGCAGACTTAAATGTAAAACATAAAACCATAAACCTTCTGGAAAAAACTGGAAAATTTTTGCAAACTTGGGTTACACAAAGATTGGATACAAAACCAAATGCACAACCCATAAAGGAGCATATGGGTAAGCTGGAGTCATCAAAATGTACAACTTCTGCCCTTGAAATACTGTTAGGAGTGAGATGGGGAGAAGATATTCACAAACCAGATATCTGATAAAGAACTGTACTCAGAATATAAAAAGAACTCTCAAAACAAACAAAAACAGCCCCAAACAACTGGAAACAATATTTGAATAGACACTTCAGGAGAGGTAGGACTTCCGTAATAGCTTAGTTAGTAAAGAATCTGCTTGCAATGTAGGAGACCCCGATTCAATTCCTAGGTCGGGAAGATCCGCTGGTGAAGCGATAGACTACCCACTCCAGTATTCTTGGGCTTCCCTTGCGGCTCAGCTGGTCAAGAATCTACTTGCAATGCAGAAGACCTAGGTTCGATCCCTGGGTTGAGATCCCCTGGAGAAGGGAAAGGCTACCCACTCCAGTATCGTGGTCGGGAGAATTCCATGGACTGTATAGTCCATGGGGTTGCAAAGAGTTGGACATGACTAAGCAACTTTCACTTTCATGAGAGATGCATGCCAAAAAAAGCACATGAAAAGGTACTTGACAGTATTGGTCATCCAGGAAATGTAAATTAAAACACTGTTGATGGCACAGTGGATAAGAATACACCTGCCAATGCAGAGGACATGGGTTCGATCTCTGGTCCAGGAAGATCCCACATGGCTCAGAGCAACTAAGCCCATGCACCACAACTATTGAGTCCTCTTGCTGAAAGGGCCTGAGGGTAACAACTGCTGAGAGCCCATGTGCCTAGAGCCCGTGCTCCACAACAAGAGAAGCCACCACAATGAGAAGTCCTCACTCTCTGCAACTAGAGAAAGCCGGAGCAAAGCAACAAAGACCCACTGTACCCCAAAATAAATACATGTGAACGTTCTCTTAATGTACTCCACACACGAATTCCTAATTTTCAGACAACTACATTACCAAAAAAGTACATTTAACCATATAATTTAAACCACATTGAATATAATTTAATTTTACCATAGTGACTCAGATGGGACTTCACAATATTTTAATGTCTCTCGCTGCCATCATTATGGTTTTACTAGTAAAGTATGGAAACATGAATCAACAGAAATCTTTTATGTAACAGATACCAAAGAAACCAGCTTTTAGTCTATAATTACCTCACCAGAGTATGATTGCTTTTCATTATAAATCGTTTTCTCGAATTCAGTGTTCTCAAAGTGTGGTTGTCTGACAAGTAGCATCAGCAATTCCCCAGAAAACTTGCTAAAAACACAAACTCTCAGGTCTGACACCAGATAACTAGCTGAATTGGAAATGCTGAGGTGGGGACCAGCAATCTGTATTTTAACAAGTCCTCAGGCTTCCCTGGTGGCTCAGCGGTGAGGGTGGCTTCACTGGGTCATGAAGATCCCCTGGAGAAGGGCATGGTAACCCACTCAAGTATTCTTGCCTACAGAATTCCATGGACAGAGCAGTCTGGCAGGTTACAGTCCATGGGGTTGCAAAGTGTCGGACACAACTGAGTGATTAACACTATACACAAAGGGGATTCTGAAGTCCGGTAAACTTTGAGGAACTTTGTTCTTAGAAATCTTTTTTTGGCTGCACAGAGCAGCATGTAGGATGTTAGGTCCCTGACCAGGGATTGAACCCACACCTCTGGCAGTGGAAGTGCAGAGTCTTAACCACTGGACCACCTGGGAAGTCCCAGAGGTGCACTGCCCTAATATCTGTTTTACAGTTAAAATCGTAAGTTGCTTTTCTCTGAGATACTTTCTGAATTCAAAGAATTTTAAGACAAAAAAGGAACTGTTACTTCAAATCTGTTTTCAACAAATCTAGAACCCAGCCAGCTGTTTTCCTATTTTTATACTCCTGAATTATTTTAGGCCTCTTTATTAGGCTAGAAAACCAGAAGTGAATATAAGATCACATAAATAATACCTTCCACAAAAGCCTTTGTTTTAAAACAAACTTTCTGGCTTAAGTATCCTAGTCATTTACTCAAACATCTATTTTTGCAAATGTATCCAACGTTCCTTCCAAATTTACTAGATTTGCTTCTAATTTCAGCCACAAAATGTCATTCCCCAGTGACTATCTATGTAACTTTTACTCAGTTCAACTAAATGGAATGGATTTTAAAAACAATTCCAGTTACAATTTTTTAAAATTGTTTCATAAAGATACTTAGGAAACAGAACCAAAGTAGAAATGGTCTTGAACTCAATCAGAACAAACGGGGCTCTTGGTAACTCACTCGGAGACTTGGAGTTAGTAACTTAATCTTCTGGGCCTCAGTTCCCTTGTAAGAGGGAACTGATGACCTTAAAGTTCATTTCAGGTCTAAAAGTCTATACATCTTATGCTATACATCTTACTCCTATGCTCCATGTACTGTACTTTTACATTAATGGGACACTGTCATATTAAGTATCATTTAACAGTTTTAAAATTGTTTTAGGATACATGCCTCTTCTTAGGGTTCAGGAATATCACTATAACACCACTTCCTTGAGAGCTGAATATGAACAATAAAATACGAACACATGTAAACTTTTAGTTGTTGAAGCACCAAAACAGCAGTGTGACTTTAACAGTCTCTTCTTTCTTAGATGGGCTAATTTATCTCCGAAACTATAAAGATGCATGGCATGAACCCCCAAAAGCAAAGATTTCAAACATAATTAACAACATGGGCTCTGTAGGTAGAATGCCTGGGTTTGAATTGAACCTACCAGTAAAGAATTATTTGTCAAAGTTATTCAAACTTTCTAAACCTTGATTTTATTAATCTTCTCTTCAGAGGATAATAATAGTATCTTCGCCACAGAAACTAAACGAGCTACTCTACTAAAAGCACTCAGCATGGAATGGACACTCAATAAGCATTAGGTATTTCTCTAATATTATTTGCAAAATCAGCTTTCTGATCAGAAGGCATATGTGGAATTCACTTAGTAAACACAAGCGTACAGCTACTTCCTTCAAGGCATCCCACTCTCACTACAAGGGGCAGAGGTTTTCAAACTTCAGGAGGAATCAGAACTACTTGGGCTGCTTTTTTAAAACACAGATTCCTGGGCTTGGCTTCTAGAACTCCAATTCTGCAATTTTAAATAAGCCATCCCAGTTGTTTCTATGACTGGCTGTTGAGGACGGCAGTTTGAGAAACATCTCTGTAGGGGTTTCAAAGAGACAGAACCTTTCCCTTCAAGTATTTACAATCCTCGAGCATGTTTCCCATTTCAGAACTTGCTGCAGGCACTGCCATGCTGCTCCTGTTGGCTGTGTACCACATACACCTGTGTCTTTTTATGTAGATTTCATTTGCCGTCACTTTTAAGTTCCAGTATCTATGTACTGATTGAATGATATAACTCTTTACCTTGTATTTGAGATATGCCTAATCCTCTAAACCCCAACACCTCCAAACATGTGATGACTGAAGGCTCCTGATACAGGGACTATTTCCTGACCTCTGAACACAGAAGATTCATTAACCGTGACTGCCGGCCTACAAAACTGACCATGGTCTCATTCACAGTCTTGCTCTCAGAATACACTTTCAACACTGCTGCTAGTAAACATGTCTTCAGTATAGTATACATTTTCAGACAGAGATTGGAATGTCAAAACCCATACAAATTTAACTCACAAACCTTCATGTATACAAAACAATATGAACCACAACACAGCAACAATCAGGGACCTGATGGATCCTGGGATGGAATGTAGATTATGACAGAGGAATTCACCTGCGTTAGATATCTGACATAAGCTCACTGAAGGAAGCTGGAGGGTAAAGGAGCTGACTTAAGCAACCCTGAATGGTGTTTTGACTGAAAATTGTTAATACTAAAGACAAAAAGAACTATACATAAACACTGCATGCTAGCTTATAATGTTGTCCACCATGGAGGTATGGGCTAACAATTCTGAAACTGCCTTATAAAATAAAGTATCTGGATGGTGGACAGTGGGAACCAAGTCTCTTAATGTTGAAGAGGGAAGTTACAGATAAGCAAAGGAAGAAGACTACAATTTTAGCATGTGATACTAGATAAGAGTTCAAGACATCAGCATGAACACATGGATACCTTAATGCAGATACAGATGGACAGATACAGAAACAATGACAGCTATGTGTTCATATCTGTTAGTATACATGCATACATTTCCCATTTCTGACTGCTGAAAGGGCCTTGAAGCAGTGACATTCTGGTGCATGCTAAGTCGCTTCAGTTGTGTCCGACTCTTTTGCGACCCCAGGGACTGTAGCCTACCAGGATCCTCTGTCCACTGGATTCTCCAGGCAAGGATACTGGAGTGGGTTGCCATGCCTCATCCAGGGGATCTTCGCAACCTAGGGATCAAACCCGAGTCTCCTGCACTGGCAGGCAGATTCTTTACCACTAGTGCCATCAACAAGCATACCTAGAGCCCAGATCTTAGTTTCTAAATATCAATTTCTGATAAATGGAACCAGAATGCTTTGGAGAAACAGATGAATTAGGAACTGGGACAGGGGAAATACAATTCTTTACAAAAGAATTCCCAATAGTGTATGTTGATATCTGTCCCTCTAAGAGGCAGAGCTTAACTCTCCTCACTTGTATGGGTAGATTTAATGACTTGTTTCCAAAGAACAGTATGCAGAGGGAGAAAAAAGTAACTTCACAGTACACAAACCTGATAAACACTCCTGGGCCCAGGTGCCAAAAATCTGTATCACAGCAAATCACGTTGATGGCGTGTACCCCCTAGTTTCATGTGATGAGAAGAGCTCTTGACTTTCATGGTCTTCTTGTCAAAACCACATCATCTCACTCTAACTACGACAAAACCAAACTCAGGGACATTCTACAAAATATCTAACCAGGATTCCTCAAAGCTGTCAAGTTTATAAAAAATAAAAAAAAAAGGGTGGAGGGGGTGGGAAACAGACTAAGATGCGACAAGAGATGGTGACTAAATGCAATGTGACAGCCAGGACTGGATTTTGGACAATGTCTTGAAAAAAGACATTAGTGAAATCTGAGAAGTCTGGAGTGTACCATTTGGTTTAGTCAATAGTAAAGTACCAATGATGTTTCTTAGTTATGACAAACATACCATGGAAATGCAAGATCTCAACAAGTAGGGGATCTGTGTGAGTGTACATGGAAATTCTATATGGAAACTCTTTTGAGTTTTCTACAACTTTCTGTAAAACTAATATTATTCCAAAATAAAAAGTTTATTTAAAAGAGAGAGACAGAGAGCACAGAACAACCAAATGAGGAGAAAAAAAGAGATTGCAAAAAGAGATGAAGCTGCATTTAGAAAAGTCTACATGATTTAAAAAAATAATTCTTAACTGCTATTTTACTTGCATGACTCAATGGACGTGAGTTTGAGAGAACTCCGGGAGATGGTGATGGACAGGGAGGCCTGGCATGCTGCGACTCATGGGGTTGCAAAGAGTCAGACACGACTGAGCGACTGAACTGAACTGAACTGAAGTAAGGCACTAGCCAGATAACATTATCACTACAACTTACTTTCTCGGTATTCAGAACACCTACAAAACACACACATGCACATGAAATCTTTTCTCAACACCATCTTCAAATTGAAAAGATTAAATGGACTTGGATGCAATGTGGCAGACAAACTGAAGCAGGAAATCAAGAAGTACATCTGTTAACTAGTTCAACTATCTCAGACAAGTTATTTCATCTTTCTGGGCCTCATTTTCCTGATTTTTAATAGAAGGAGGTTTAAAAAGATGCTTTAGGATCCCTTCTGGGTGAAGACAGAACCACCTCCCTGAAACCAAATCCTGCTAGATGTGCTCCTATCCTCCGGCAGCCCCACCTATCTCATCTGTCTGTAGCTTCACGCAGAACCCAGGATGCTGGCCCAGACCCTCTGCTCATTTCACATATTCTAAGTAACAAATACACATTGCATGGCTTCAACTCCCTTGGGTAGGCTATCCCCACACACTTACCTTTTGGACTCCGAACTCAAAGACCAACTGCTTAGTGGTCATCTCCACTTGGAGACATGTCTAAGTTGAATTCATTTCCCCCAAAACACTAGCCCTTAAGTTCCCATTTGTGGTAGGCAGAATAAAGGCCCCCCAAAGGTTCCATTTCCTAATCCACAGAACCTGTGAGTATGTACATTACACGGAGAGAGAGAATTAACGTGGCTAATCAACTGACCTTGAGAAGGGGAGATACATTATCCTGGGTTACTCTGGGTATACCTATTAATATAATCATGAGGGCCTCTATTAATGAAGGAGAGCACGAGGGTCAATGTCACAGTGATGCAGGATGAGAAAGACCAGACTGGCTACCACTACGCTGGAAGACGAAAGGAATGTGAGCAGCCTCCAGAAGCTGAGAAAGGCAAGAGAACAACTCTCCCCTGGAGCCTTCACCAAGGAACCCAGCCCTTTTGACACGGAGATTTTAGCCCAGGGAGACCCACTTCAGACCTCTGACCTCCAGCTCTGTCAGAGAATAAGACTGTGTTGTTTTAAGTCACTAAGTCTCTGGTAAGCTGTTCCACAGAAATAGCAAAATAATACACTGGGCTCTTAANCCTTTTGACACGGAGATTTTAGCCCAGGGAGACCCACTTCAGACCTCTGACCTCCAGCTCTGTCAGAGAATAAGACTGTGTTGTTTTAAGTCACTAAGTCTCTGGTAAGCTGTTCCACAGAAATAGCAAAATAATACACTGGGCTCTTAACAGGGAATGCTTCAGTCAGAAACGAGTATCAGCACTGAAGTCTTCCTTTTCCCTCAATTTCCATATTCAGTAGATCACTGAGTGTCATCAATTATCCCCCCTTTGTCTTCTATGAATCTGTCTACTTCTTACCAACCTCACACCACCTGTCTAGTCTAAGTCACTACTACCTAATGCCTGGGACGGAACAGCCTCCTGACTGGTTGGTCTACCTTCAGCTCATTCCTAGGAAACCATTTTCCACATTATAACCAGAGAATTAAAGCAAATTACCAATTATAATACTCAATACCTCTAATAAACATATGAGTACCTATCCTAGCTCTTAAAATTTCACTTCTTTTCCAGATTCACAGTTAAAATGCAGTCTTAATGAAAAAGAGAAGTTAAATCAGTCACCTCTTAAACACTGACAGGAAATTCAAATTTTGGCAAGTATACTTTCTAAAGGTTCTTGAGAAATCCATTCCCATGGTGCTCATTGGTTGGGACCAATGAAATCCATTAAATAAACACAGAACAAAAGTTTATTAAAATCCCTGTTCACAAGGCAGTCATCTGCTTCACTTGTGCTCAAACTGTATTAAAATGTGAAGGATTTTGCTTATATTTTGCAAAGTTCCCCCACTGGTGAGAACAGTAAGGATGAGAAGCAAAAGCAAGATCACTGGAGTGAAAATGCAAATATTAATATCATTAAATAACTGGATGAATGGGAAAGTACAGTAACATGCCATCAGTTAATCAAAAGGGAAAAGAATAAAGAAGAGAAACTGTTTCACAGTCAATCATGTGAAACAACTCTTGGACTCAAATGATAATCTCTGAGTTCATCTGGATCTATGAGAAGGCTTCTGGGTATTATTAGGGATTTGATATATGAATTTAGTAGGGTTCATTACTAAATTATTATTGGTATTTTCCTTCCCAATTATTAAGTATCTAAACACAGGTGCATAGTGCACCTTGGAAAAATAAGGCAGATACAGGGAAATTCTTTGAAATTTAACAAACTCCAAAATAACCCAAGGACTCTGGAAGGCTCCATTCTACAAAAGTAGAGAGCACTAACAAAAAGTTCATCTTCTGTGTAACAGACCACATAATCTTTTTTTGCAACCAGTTTAAATATCTATTTCAGTCTGTCCCAAAGGTGTTCTGATCCTCTGTGCTTGAAATTAAATCCCATACTAATTTTTCTGAAACTAGAACATGCTTCTGCTTCATCACAGACGTCATTTTGTTCCTACTGAGAAGATAATGCCCACCCCCATCCCTTTCCCCCACATACACTTGGCCATCACAACACATTTTCTCCATTCCAATGGGAAGGTATATACTTAACAGTTATTTATCCACTAATTCTCTTTAATATCAAGGTAAGTGTTTACAGGCTGACAAGCCAAGGTGAAAAGTACATCCAGTAAGACAAAGTGCATAAATTGTCTCAAACTAGGAACAACTGTGAAAAGGAGATACTGGCCATATTTTACCCACAAACAAAAAAGCAGCTCAAAGAACTGAAGTAACTGGTTTAAAGTTACACAGATAGATAACAGATAGTAGATAACAGAACTTGCATTTTGACTCAGGGTTATTTGTACAATATTAAATTTGTACAGTATTTACTTTATACAATACTAATTCTCACCCAAGAGCTCCAAAGGATCATTCCCCTCTGCAAAGGGCCCAAAGAACTATTAAGATTTTTTTTTTTACCTGCAGCGGTCCAAAAGTAATTGACCTGAAACTAACAACGATTTTTCAATTAAAAAAACAATCTAATGAAAACAGCTCTGTGGACTCTCTGGAGACTGAATAAAAACTATAACTGACAGTAAAACAAGCAAACAAATAGATGAGAGGATGTGTTCAAAAATTTGGGAAAAAAAAGGTAACTGACCAATAAAATATGAGTGTTTTGTGCCAAGTATTGTGGAGGGCATTTTATACATGTTATTCAATTCTCACATCAACCCTAAATAAGGTGGGAATAAAGGAGCTGTTTGTGGGCCCACAATCAAACACTCATTAGATATTAGGACAATATTATCCCCTATTTTACAGATGAAGAAGCCAAAACCTCAAGCCTCCATGCAATTAATTTTCAGACCTGGTTCTTAAAAGTCCTAAATTATTCTACCTAGCCAACCAAAGTATTTTGCTGCCCTATCAGGCAAAAAGGAAAAGAAGGCAGGAAAGTGGCAGTAACCGAGGCCTTACTACTGCAGGATGAAATGTACTACGTCTCCTTGATGTAATGGTACTAAAGCTCTAACATACAGTGCTAAAAATCTGAGAAGGGCCAAACTGCAGCAAGTCTTCAAGGTGGACTACTTGCACCTCCCTGGATCTGTCAGGTATTGGGAAGCAATTCTTCATGTGCTTCACACATCTCTGCACAATGTGCAGAAGCATGACCTGCCCTTTTGTCCCAGACTATCTTTCAAGGATGTTTGCATAATGAACAAAGCTTTGGAAGACTAAGACAGAGCAGCAGTCTCACTCCACAGCAAAAGTCAGGCAGGCTTACTGCCTATTAAAACCATCTGAGTTCCCCAAGCTTAAGGTTCCTCAACTCCAACACAAGCCCACAGCAGTATCACCCTGGAGCTCTTCCCTATCAACCCTGAAAGGACTCAGATTGGGAATGAACCTACAGGAGGTAGGTAGAATCAAAAGGCTTGATATACCACAGAAAAGGCCTTTGTCTCAGACTCAGGAGTCTCCTGCCCTCTGCCAGCATCCATCCAACCGTGGCAGGCTAACTTGATGGCATCCACCTAGGGTAAAACCCCAGACCCTCCACAGACCTTGACACCAAACTCTTTGGACCACCTCTCACCTTTGCTTTCCTCGGAGGTACCCTCTCCCACTCTACAGAAGCCACTATTCATCTTCTGGTCATCATCTTCTACATGAAACTCCTCCTGAAGGTCCTCAGCTAGGATTTACTAACCTCATAGTGCCCCCATTGTTTACTATACATACTGTACTCTCACAGCGCTTTTAAAGTTTTATTCTACTTATTCATTTGTGTGCCGTGCCAGTTAATCAATTTATTGCCTCTCCCAGCTCAAAGCTTATCTTTTAATACATGCTCTGTGGTAATGAATGAAATTGCTTTAAGCACTTCTCCTTACAGTGAGCAGAATGTTAAAACTTTCTCAGTGCGGGTAGTGCTGGAGGACACTGCAGGAGGAAGGGAGCTCTGCAGAGAACATCACACTTAAGGATGAAAGACTGAATGTTTCTGTCCTAAGATAAGGAACACAGTAAGATGCCTGTTGCGCTTCCCAAATGGTTCCGTCGTAAAGCATCCACATGCCAGTGCAGGAGATGCGGGTTCAAGCCCTGGGTCAGGAAGATCCCCTGGAGAAGGAAATGGCAACCCACTCCAGTACTCTTGCCTGGAAAATTCCAGGGACAGAGGAGCCTGACGAGCTGGAGTCCATCGGGTTGCCTAAACAACAAGGATGCCTGTTCCTGCCACTTCTATTAAACACTGAATTTACCGCAGGTTCCAGCATCAGGAAAGAAAAAGAAATAAAGAGACTGGAAAGAAAGACATAAAACTATCTCTATTCACAGATGACATGATCTTGCATATAGAAAATCCTACCACATCCATTAAAAATACACACATATACACACACACTATATATATACATATATAAACTAATAAGTGAATTCAGCAAGATTGCAGGATACAAGATCAACAAATAAAAATCAATTGTATTTTCATAATTTGCAATGAACAATTTGAAAATGAAATTAAGAAAATAATTCCATTTACAGTAGCACCAAAAAGAATAAGACGCTTTTGACTAAATTAACAAAAGAAATGTAAAACTAATGCTCTGAGAACACTGTTGACAGAAATTAAATAAGATCTAAATAAGTGCAATCCCATCAGAAACCCAGCTGTCTTCTTTGTAGAAACTGATAGGCTGATCCTTAAATTCATATAGAATTACAAGAGACCCCAATGACCCAAAACAATCTTGAAAAGGAAGAGCAAAGTTGGAGGACTATACTTCCCAACTTCAACTCTTACTACAAACCTACAAGACGCTGCGGTACAGGCATAAGGACAGGACTATAGAATTCTATCAATGGGACAGAATTAATTGAAAGACCAAAAATTATCATGTATGCCAATGGTCAACTGAATTTCAACAAAGAGGAAGGAAGACTATTCACTGGAGAAGGAATGGTGCTGGGACAACTGGGCAGTTACATGCGAAAGAATGAAACTGGACCACTAACTCAAACCATGTACAAAATTCATTCAAAATTTAATATAATAGCTAGAGCTATAAAACTCCTGGGGAAAAACTAGGTATAAATTTGCAAGACCTTCGATTTGGCAATGCATTTTTAGGTATGACATCAAAACCACAGGCAACAAAAGAAAAAACAGATAATTGCACCTCATCAAATAAACTTCTATGCTTCAAAGACTACTATCAAGAAAGCAAATAGACAACATGCAGAATGGGAAAAAATTACAAATAATTTATTTGATAATGGACTGATACTTAGAAAACAAAGAATTCTTATAACTCAGAAACAAATAGCTCAATACAAAAATGGGCAATGGCTGCGAGTAGACATTTCTCCAAAGAAGATGCACAAATGTCCAGAAAGAGCATGAAAAGAAGTTTCGTATCACTGCTCATCAGGGAAATGCAAATCAAATGTGCAGAACAGCATTTCTTAATAATATACAAATAACAATTTATTAATAACCACAACGTATGTCTATCAGTGCACATAGAAAATGTATACCCAAGGAGTGGAATACTATTTAGCCATAAAAATAGGGCAATTAACTGGGAGGGGGTTAAAAGAAAGCTAGGTTAGTTATCCTAAGTAAAATCCCATCAAGAGCAATAATGAAACAGCAGTGAGATCATTTTTAATCAACCTCATGGCCCAGATGCTGCTAGAATCAGGGGAAGAGCAGATCCAAATGGTAATGAAGCCTCCTCTTAACTTCAGTCTAGGCGTAAGTGCCAACTCAAAAATGCCTTTAAAGAAATTCATGCAAGGAATGCCTCTTGCGAGCTGGTCACATGCAAAAGTGAAGCAAGACGCACATCTGTTTGGAACTTGCCCCAAGGGCCTCTAGTTCTTCTCCAAATTGGGTTCATAACTCCCACCCACAGAGAGAAAGCCAGTGCCTGGAGCAGCACCCAGGGAGAAGCAAATTAGCATTTCCAAGGTCAACTGCTGACAGGCCTAATGGTTTACAGCAACCAGAATATTCTGGCTGCTGAAGTTAAGAGGTTTCGCTTGCTCAACACCAGCAAGAAACTAATTTAACACATCAACTACAAAATATGAAAATATTGTAGATGTGGAGTCAAATCAGCATGTGACATTTCAAACAGAAACAAATATTAATAGGATCTGCAGAAGTAAGTAATTTTAAGCTAGTTAAACAATTTTGGGAAAAACCTAAAATACCAATCTCACCAGTGGTAGAGGACTGGTAAGAATAAAAAAAAAGAGAGAGAGAGAGAGAAATCAACAGATAATATATTATCCTATTTTACCAACTGGTTTAATGTGAATACTCACCAAATTTGCACTTTAAAAAATCTGCAAAACTAACGGATTTAACTACCATTAAAATTTTCTGCCCTCCTCTGAGAGTCAATGGAAACTAAAATGCCCTCTGTACTTGCTGCTATTACAACTGCCATTTCTAACATGGAACTATTAAGCATCTGAAACATTGCTAGTCCAGACTAAGAAAAGAATGTGGGTACAAAAATAACTCAATTGTCATATTGATTATATGTTGAGATAATATTTTAGACAACAGTAGATTAAATGAAATATTACTAAATTATTGCCCCTTCTTTTTTCTTACTTTTTGTAATGAGGATACTAGAAAAATTTTAATTAAACATGTGGCTCACTTATTTTTACTGGATAGTGCTGCTATATATAAATAATACTTTACATTTATGAGGCACATACGTAATTTCAGGTGTAAAGTAGATAAACAGGGAGAAATGGATCTGGATAATAAATATCTTCTGTAGAATAATCAAATTGGTTTCATCTTTTAATCACCAATCTAATAAAACCTCCTTTCTGCTTACTGAAAGACTAACTTTTATGTCTTTTAAAAAGGACCTGATGTTTCAAAAATGATTCTAAAGTATGTTCTACTTCTGCTATGAATTGTCTCCTTTTCCTAAAATTAAAATAGTCTTAATTCTTTTCGGTGACCAAAGATACATGATAAAGTGCCAATCTAATTTTAAAATCTGATCAGGTGACTCCATTTCGGTTTTTTCTGTGGTAGTCATTTTCATACCTGTTAGATCTTTGAAACCAAACCCCTACTTTTGCTTCAAAGATTTTTTAAAAAGTAGAATCAACACAAAGATTGTTCTCCAGCATCTAGAAAAACGCAGGCAGTATTGAGGTACTATACAAACTCTGTTTTAAAAACTAAAACATGACTCATTTACTATTTCAAAAAGTAACATCCCAGTGTGGAGGGGAGAGCTTAGCAAACAGGAGAGCACAGCAAGCCATTATTCCCACACTTCCCACCATGTGTGGAAACCATGCCAACTCTCAGGTTGTTCGAGTCAGGGGAAGAAAGGGAATCTGGAGGTGTTGGAATGGCTGGAAATTTATGGAGTGAGAGTGCAGGGTAACACGAGGTGAGGTGAGGCCAGCGACAGCCCGGACTTTCCTCTCTGTGGGTCTTAAAAAGGGAACAGCCCGGCTTTCTGACTAAGGCAGGCAACAGGAAAGGAAAACACACTTCACACTTTCTAACGTCTCCAAACTGTCCCCACTACAGCTGGCCCACCGATAGAGTCATACCTACTGTTCATATTTGTGTGAACAGTACATATAAATCTTTTAAAAGTGGTTTTTAAATGTTATCGACAACAACAAGATTCACTAAGGTAGAATGGTAAGTAATAAATATGAGAGGTACTATTCTATTTTGTGACAGGGCCAGCATCTATCTCTGGTAAATGAACTGAGTAACCTGGATAAATAGAAATAAAGCCAGTGGAAAGGAGAGGTATAGTCCTCATTCCTTCCTAAGAGGTGACCCTAACCTTAATAGCCCTACCTTTCTGTTATTCTGATAGAATCAACACATTTTTTATATCCTTAGATATACAGAATAACTCAGGTTCCAAGTTATGAAATTTCAGTAACTTAGTGATTATACCTTTTAAACAATCTTGAACCTGCAATTAGCAAACTCAGTACAGGCCCAACAGCACCTGATTAACAAGTGTTCTGGTGCCACCTAGTGGTGTATGCTTCCCCTCAAAAGGGAAATAATGATTAGACCAGGGTTCTTGGCCATGGAGGAGCAACATCAGCTTGTCCTAAACCTATTGAAACTTTAGTACTGGATCCCAGGAATCTGTTTTAACAAGCCCCCAAGTTAATTCCTCCCACGTTTGAGCACAACTGGATTAATCAATACCGACACAAAAAGTAAGTGCAAAGTCTTAAAAAATTAGGTTCAACAATGAACAAAAGTGTTCAATTTCTATTTTTGGAAAGCAATTTCATTTTCTGCATTTTGAATCCAAATATCTGTATTTAAGGAACTGCGTTAAAAGCCATTTGCTAACACATTAATATACATTCAACATTTGAGAGTCCCAGTCTCTGAAAATATCCTAAGTGCACCCTGAGGTCTATGCCACGAGGAAATCCAGTTCAAAGGAAAGGCCAAACACAAAACAAAACAAAAACACAATGAAAGTGAAAGCTGCTCAGTTTGCGACCCTATGGACTATATATAGTACACGGAATCCTCCAGGCCAGAATACTGGAGTGGAGAGATGAAAGTGAAACGATCCCTTTTCAAGGGGATCTTCCCAAACCAGAGATTGAACCAATATCTCCCGCACTGGGGGTAGATTCTTTACCCGCTAAGCCACCAGGGAAGCCCAAGAACACTGGAGACGGTAACCTATTCCTTCTCCAACATATCTTCCCAACCCATGAATCAAATCTGGGTCTCCTGCATTTCAGGTGAATTCTTTACCAGATGAGTTACCAAGGAAGCCAAGCCCAAGAAAGTGAAAGTGTTAGTCGCTCAGGCTCTTTGCAATCTCATGGACTGTAGCCCACCAGGCTCCTTAGTCCATGGCATTCTCCAGGCAAGAACACTGGAGTCAGTTGCAATTCCCTCCTCCAGGGGATCTTCCCAATCCAGGGATCAAACCCAGATCTTCTGTATTGCAGGCAGATTCTTCACCACATGAGCCACCTTAAGAAAAAGCATTAATTGTTATCAGGATATCAGGTTATGGCCTCTTAAGGTGGCCCACCTGAAAAAGGGGAACACATGAAAAGCCAAGGTGGTAGAACACTGGTGATTTTTAAATAGAGTCACCAAAGAGCTTCCCAAGTGGCACAGTGGCAAAGAACCCACCTGCCAGTGCAGGAGATGCAAGAGACACGGATTCCACCCCTGGGTTGGGAAGATCCCTTGGAGAAGGGAATGGCAACCTGCTCCAGTATTACTGCCCGGAAAATTCCATGAACAGAGGAACCTGGCGTGCTACAGTCTGTGGGGTTATAAAGAGTCGGACTTGACTGAGTGACGGAGAGCACACTGATGATAACACCCCCTAATAATACCAGACAATGCAAAGGTCCACTGTTTATATCTGCTCCTATGCAACTATGTGGAGAAGGCAATGGCAGCCCACTCCAGTACTCTTGCCTGGAGAATCCCATGGATGGAGGAGCCAGGTAGGCTGCAGTCCATGGGGTCGCTAAGAGTCGGAAACGACTGAGCGACTTCACTTTGACTTTTCACTCTCACGCACTGGAGAAGGAAATGGCAACCCACTCCAGTATTCTTGCCTGGAGAAGCCCAGGGACGGGGGAGCCTGGTGGGCTGCCGTCTATGGGGTCGCAAAGAGTCGGACACGACTGAAGTGACTTAGCAGCAGCAGTATGCAACTATGTTATAAAGTAATCAAGAGAAAAGCAGGTCTGATGAAGGCTTGCTGAAGTGTTTGTTTTCTATGTAGGTCTTAGAGGAGAACTTGGTTACTTTAAATAACTTAAAACAACTGGGATTCATTAACAGAAGTTCCACAATGCATCTAGTTGTTTGCATTCCCTTAAATTCAGCTTGATATTATGCTCTTCTTCGGGGGGGGTCTAATTTTTAATAAGTATTTGTTTATTTGTAATTTTAAAGTTATATGCTTGAAGTAAAAAAACTGGATCAAGAGATATACACCCAACATGACTACTGGTTGACAGAGTCACAATTAAGTATATATACCATTCTTTACTCCATGGCTTAAATGACAAACCTACACTTAAAAGAAAAAAATCAACTCGTTAAAGGCTAACCATACAAAACCAAGCCACAAATATGACAGGTAACATCACAGACATTAATATCAATTGCATAAAATATAAAGGAACTGCAATAAGAGATAGAGACAATATACCCCCAAAATGCCTCTGACATCACTAACAGCTGGTAAGAATTACTGCCATCCACTGAGGGTCATCAGAAAGAAAAAGTGGCACAAGAAAATCTGGTGCCAAGGGGCTGAAATCAGGCCAAATTGGTTTTAAATTCAAATCCCCTAACTGTCACTTAGGTGTGTGCCCTGTGCTAAATTATTTCAACTCGTTTCCCCATCTATAGAGTGAGGATAAGACTACCCCATTCAGTGATTTTCACCACCTTGCCTGTCTGCTTGCCTTCTCAGTCGTGTCCAACTCTTTACAACCCTATAGGCTGTGGCCTGCCAGGTTCCTCTGTCTATGGGATTTCCCAGGCAAGAATACTAGAGAGAGTTGTTATTTCCTTCTCCAGGAGATCTTCCGGACCCAGGGATCGAACCAGCGTCTCCTGCATTGGCAGGCCAGGTCCTTTACCACTGCGCCATGTGGGATTTTCATTGCATGCACCTTTATTTAATAGTATCGGCCCACAGTCAGCTCTCTCAGCTCGCTTTTCTTCACCCACTTCAACTCTTACATCAGGAGGTAAAGCACATTCCCAGATCAAGACTGAACAATACAGTAATGGTGGTGATGCATTTAATAGTTATCTCATATGTATCTCCAGGACACAAGTCAACAGTACATGGAATTTTATCAGCTGAGGAAAAGGCTTACATACAGGAGAGACAGATAACTAATAAAGTGACTACGCCAGTGATAAAAGTATGCTTCCCCCAGAGCTGGCTCAGATTCATGTCCACTGAATCAATGATACTATCTAACCATCTCATCCTCTGCTGCATTCTTTTTCTTTTGCCGTCAATCTTTCCCAGCATCAGGATCTTTTTCAATGAGTCAGTTCTTTGCATCTGGTGACCAAAGTATTGGTGCTTCAGCTTCACCATCAGTCCTTCCAATGAATATTCAGAGTTGATTTCCTTTAGGATTGGCTGGTTTGATTCTCGCAGTCCAAGGGACTCTCAAGAGTCTTCTCCAGCACAACAGTTCAAAAGCATCAGTTCTTCAGTGCTCAGCCTTCTTTATGGTCCAACCCTCACATCTGTACATGAAAAACGCTATTGGAAAAACCATAGCATTTGACTCTATGGGCCTTTGTTGGGTATGTAACGAAGCCTTCATAAAAACACAGAACGGGTGGGGTTCAGGGAGCTTCTGGGTTGGTAAACACACAGAGGTGCTGGGAGGGTGGTAGGCTTGGGGAGGGCACAGGCCTGTGCCCTTTCCCACTCACCTTGCCCTAGGCATCTCTTCCACCTGGCTATTCCTGAGATGTACCCTTTTATAATAAATCAGCAACTGAGGACATAAACTGCTTTCCTGAGTTCTGCGAGCTGCTCCAGCTAATTCTATCAATAGAACCCAAAGGGCAGACTTACAGGACTGAGTCCATAGCTTGTGAGATCTGACACTAACTCCAGGTATAGTGCCAGAACCAAACTGAACTGTAGGACACCCAGCTGGTGGCTACAGAGATTTGGAGAACNAAACTGGATCAAGAGATATACACCCAACATGACTACTGGTTGACAGAGTCACAATTAAGTATATATACCATTCTTTACTCCATGGCTTAAATGACAAACCTACACTTAAAAGAAAAAAATCAACTCGTTAAAGGCTAACCATACAAAACCAAGCCACAAATATGACAGGTAACATCACAGACATTAATATCAATTGCATAAAATATAAAGGAACTGCAATAAGAGATAGAGACAATATACCCCCAAAATGCCTCTGACATCACTAACAGCTGGTAAGAATTACTGCCATCCACTGAGGGTCATCAGAAAGAAAAAGTGGCACAAGAAAATCTGGTGCCAAGGGGCTGAAATCAGGCCAAATTGGTTTTAAATTCAAATCCCCTAACTGTCACTTAGGTGTGTGCCCTGTGCTAAATTATTTCAACTCGTTTCCCCATCTATAGAGTGAGGATAAGACTACCCCATTCAGTGATTTTCACCACCTTGCCTGTCTGCTTGCCTTCTCAGTCGTGTCCAACTCTTTACAACCCTATAGGCTGTGGCCTGCCAGGTTCCTCTGTCTATGGGATTTCCCAGGCAAGAATACTAGAGAGAGTTGTTATTTCCTTCTCCAGGAGATCTTCCGGACCCAGGGATCGAACCAGCGTCTCCTGCATTGGCAGGCCAGGTCCTTTACCACTGCGCCATGTGGGATTTTCATTGCATGCACCTTTATTTAATAGTATCGGCCCACAGTCAGCTCTCTCAGCTCGCTTTTCTTCACCCACTTCAACTCTTACATCAGGAGGTAAAGCACATTCCCAGATCAAGACTGAACAATACAGTAATGGTGGTGATGCATTTAATAGTTATCTCATATGTATCTCCAGGACACAAGTCAACAGTACATGGAATTTTATCAGCTGAGGAAAAGGCTTACATACAGGAGAGACAGATAACTAATAAAGTGACTACGCCAGTGATAAAAGTATGCTTCCCCCAGAGCTGGCTCAGATTCATGTCCACTGAATCAATGATACTATCTAACCATCTCATCCTCTGCTGCATTCTTTTTCTTTTGCCGTCAATCTTTCCCAGCATCAGGATCTTTTTCAATGAGTCAGTTCTTTGCATCTGGTGACCAAAGTATTGGTGCTTCAGCTTCACCATCAGTCCTTCCAATGAATATTCAGAGTTGATTTCCTTTAGGATTGGCTGGTTTGATTCTCGCAGTCCAAGGGACTCTCAAGAGTCTTCTCCAGCACAACAGTTCAAAAGCATCAGTTCTTCAGTGCTCAGCCTTCTTTATGGTCCAACTCTCACATCTGTACATGAAAAACGCTATTGGAAAAACCATAGCATTTGACTCTATGGGCCTTTGTTGGGTATGTAACGAAGCCTTCATAAAAACACAAACGGGTGGGGTTCAGGGAGCTTCTGGGTTGGTAAACACACAGAGGTGCTGGGAGGGTGGTAGGCTTGGGGAGGGCACAGGCCTGTGCCCTTTCCCACTCACCTTGCCCTAGGCATCTCTTCCACCTGGCTATTCCTGAGATGTACCCTTTTATAATAAATCAGCAACTGAGGACATAAACTGCTTTCCTGAGTTCTGCGAGCTGCTCCAGCTAATTCTATCAATAGAACCCAAAGGGCAGACTTACAGGACTGAGTCCATAGCTTGTGAGATCTGACACTAACTCCAGGTATAGTGCCAGAACCAAACTGAACTGTAGGACACCCAGCTGGTGGCTACAGAGATTTGGAGAACTGCTTAGAGTGGGGAAACCACCCACACATTTGATAGCTGGAAGTGTCAGAAGCACTGTGATAGCCGAGCAAACAGTGCAGTTCTCCCTACCCCCGGGAACTATGAAGACAGGCAAAACGACTGAGCTCTTCTAGAGGCCTGGATTTTTAATATTCTGTAGGCCACACCTTTATACTTTTAACACTACAGATACCGTAATTTTCAATAGTCTTCATTTATTTAAGTTATAATAATTTCTTGCTTTTATAATTGGCTCCAGTTACAAAAGTGATAGAAGACATACAAACATTGGCTTCTTATGGTTACTGTTATTTTTATTCTTTTGGCTACCACCCCACTATCATTACCTTCTTCTAATTACTGCTTCTACTCAATAACATAATTATGGAATAAAGTATGAGTGAGGCCCAAAAGAAACCTTCCCCATAACTAGAGTCCTGGCTGTAAGAAGCAGTTATTTAGACAAAGAAATTTATTGCAATATAATGAAAATCCAGATCTTCCTAAGAAAATAAGTCTTGAGAATGTGACATCAGTATGTGCTGGCTTCTCAAACCATTAAGTAATTCTGAAAATAAAGTTAACATAAAGGATTTAAGTAAAATAATTATTCCTTTTTCACAAAATTAGATGATGAGTGACAGGGTTGTGGGTGGTCATAATTTTCTTTTTCTTTCTATTCATCAAATTTTTAGATTTAGGAATGTCTTATTTCAGGAGGAAAACCAGAATACTACCCCCAAAAGCATTCAAATTGAGAAGTGTGCACTTAACTAAATGCTTAATGTTTGCAAAACTTCAGTTATTCATGAAGAGGACAAATTTCCAAGAGCACGCAACTTTTTAACTCTGACCACCGTTCTTTACAGAGAAGGCAATGGCAACCCATTCCAGTACTCTTGCCTGGAGAATCCTATAGACAGAGGAGCCTGCTGGCTGCAGTCCATGGGGTCACTAGGAGTTGGACACAACTGAGCAGCTTCACTTTCACTTTTCACTTTTATGCATTGGAAAAGGAAATGGCAACCCACTCCAGTGTTCTTGCCTGGAGAGTCCCAGGGGCGGCGGAGCCTGGTGGGCTGCCGTCTGTGGGGATGCACAGA
The DNA here is from genome assembly GCA_006410875.1 of Neotragus pygmaeus. Classification (NCBI taxonomy): domain Eukaryota; kingdom Metazoa; phylum Chordata; class Mammalia; order Artiodactyla; family Bovidae; genus Neotragus; species Neotragus pygmaeus. The sequence continues at coordinate 1,857,750 of SJYV01020350.1, read as the reverse complement.
GTCAGACATGACTGAAGTGACTTAGCAGCAGCAGCAGCTGTTCTCTATTTATCATTAACTCTCAAGTAACTGTCACAAAGTGAAAACTCCGTTTCTTGCCTGGATGGAGTAAGGTGTGAAAAAGAAAAGGAATCAGGTTTGAAAAGGTGATGATTCTTAGCTGTAATACAAATTCTGGATACAAGANAGTCCCAGGGGCGGCGGAGCCTGGTGGGCTGCCGTCTGTGGGGATGCACAGAGTCAGACATGACTGAAGTGACTTAGCAGCAGCAGCAGCTGTTCTCTATTTATCATTAACTCTCAAGTAACTGTCACAAAGTGAAAACTCCGTTTCTTGCCTGGATGGAGTAAGGTGTGAAAAAGAAAAGGAATCAGGTTTGAAAAGGTGATGATTCTTAGCTGTAATACAAATTCTGGATACAAGAAAGAAAATTGATCATCATTCAGTCAATTCACCGTATCCCTTCTATCAGTCAAGATGCACTGGCTGCAAGGGAAGGAAACCTGTCCACCATCGTTTAACCAAAAAGGAACTGATTTTCCTGCCATTATGAGTCTAGAAATAGTCCAGGGTCAGCACAATGACCCCCAAAGATCCTAGCTTCTTCCTTCTGCAACCAGACTCAACTCTGCCTTTGTAAACAGAAGACGCTAACGGCCAGGAAACGAACAAATGTCCAAGGAAAGTTGTTGAAAACTCCACTTGCAGAAAAGGACAAAAGCTAATGGGCTGTTTCAGAAAAAGCCTTGCAACCTCACTTTTGAATTTCAAAGGGAGAAGGAAAAGAAGAGGAAACGGGAGAGAGAATAGAAAGGAAAATCAGATACTGTCAACCTCAACAAAATAACCAAAACTTTCTGAGCTAAATATCACTAAATGTTACTTCAATATTATCCAACTGCTGCAAATGCCACTTGAAGGACAAAATCAATTTTCAATAAAGTGTATGGTTAAGGGCTGAAACCCTGCAGTCAAATCCCTTATGCTCAAATCTCAACTCCCACTGCTGAGCAACTGCGTGACCTTAGGCAAGTACTCAGCTTCACTAAGCCTCAGTGGCTCACAGCGGGGATAACAATAGTCCTTACTTTGCAGGATCACAGGTCGGACCAAGTGAGACAGCACCGGTAGAAACAGCACAGCGCCTGCACACGTCTGATGCGTGTACCAAACCCAGCTCTGGCCTTTGGAGCAGGATGGCCATCACCATCACCGCTGTACCTTGGCATAGTTCAAAAGACATCCAGTCCCCGCCTGACCTCAATAACAGAAGTCTTTCTGCTCTGCTTCTTTCAGCAAGGCACAGAAACAAAGCAGTGTAAAGCAGTGAAATCCGAAAGCTCTCCATCAGAATTTTCTCATCTACTGAACCCTCGGACAATTTAAATATGCATTTTTTAATTCTTTTCTTCCAAATGTTCCTCACATATTCAGCAAGAATCAGATATTTTGCAGACAAAAAATTATAAGTTCAAAATTCAAAGAAAATTACCTATCTTTGAGCAAGTTACAGAATTAAGGCTGTAACTGGGACTAAAGCCCATATCAGGATAATTTTAAGTCCTTCATTTAAGTGGCAATTTTGGCTCTGTCTCTTAAAAGTCTTTCATCTACTGTTGGAGATTGAGTTAGCATCAAATTTACTTAAATGCCGGGTGTTTTTCTACTCTCTGGGTCCTTGGACAGTACCTCAGTCTGGTGCCAAGAGAAGACTGTTCTCCTAACAAGCGTCTGCTCAATTACTCCGGTGGGGGTCATTCTAGGCCTCCTCTCTGTATGCAGTTTCTCCTGTCACCTAAATCCTGCTCACAGGCACTCCAGTTCAGGTTCATAACCAGCCGTTCTCAGGGTGTGGTCCCCAAGACCCTTCCACAAGGTCCACATAATCAGAACTCTTTTCATAATAACTGTCAGACCTGCAACAGAGTAGCTGCAGCAGAGACCACATGGCCCACAGAGTTTAAGATATTTGTCATCTGACCCCTGATGGAAAAATTCTGCCAATCTCTGCTTTAGAGCATGAATCTTTCAAAAAGTGATGCTTATGTTTCCTCTTAAATGACACAGAAGATGTTGCATTTTGCATCAAAATATAACATCTTATTAAAAAAACAAAACAAAACAAAAACAAAGTTTGTATTAAAAACACTCAGAAATCTTCAAACCAAATCCTGAAAAAAAAATTGATACAACCCTCCAGGAGGTTATGTAACAGTTCTTCTCTCATGGTTTAAGATTTTATTATGAGTTTCCCCAGGACTACCTACCAAAGCCAAATCTCCATCAGCATCAAAAAGAGACTACAAATCAGGCTGGACAGGGGTAAGACCTTTAGAGTGTAGCCACTAAAGATGGGTGACTTCTGCTGCCTTCTGTGAATGAGTATCTAGTATGGATCTCACCTTCCTACCATGAGTGACCGTAAGGCTGGGCAAAACATAGGAAACAACTGCTTTCAGGCCTTGAGACACCAGGCAGAGCAGAATTGGGATTCCTGTGAAATCAAGTGGGGTAAGTCCTCTAACTGCCCGCCTCCCTGCAGAAAGGAGGAAGAATCTAAGTGGAGCACAGCAGTCTAGAAGGACCAAAGAGACAAGGACTGGAGTTCAAGTTGCTGAGCATTAGGGGTTTTGCAAGACAGGGCACAGTGAGGGAGGTATGCAGAGAAAGCCCTTCAGGAATCTATACAGAGATTCCTCCTAAAAGCTAAATCGACCCTAAGTGAAGCTACACTGTGTGCGTGCTCAGTCGCTAAGTCATGTCCAACTCCGAGAATCCATGAACTCTAGCCTGCCAGGCTCCTCTGTCCATGGGATTTCCCTGGCAAGAATACAGGAGCAGTTTGCCATTTCCTTCTCCAGAGGATCTTCCCCACCTAAGGACTGAACCTGTGTCTCCTGCATTGTAGGCAGATTCTTTACCACTGAGCCACCCAAGAAGAGAAAACTACACTAGACTTGTCCTAATGAAGTTTAATAACAAGTCTGGAATGGATCAACCTAATCCACAAATTACTTAGCTGCCAACCAAAACAAAGGTCAATACTCTTCAAAGGAAGATGACAAAATTCAGAAACTCCATAACATAATGTACTCAAGCAGCAATGGACAGGGCTGAGAGAATCAGCAGACAGGATATTAAAACAGACAAGGATATTATAAATACACTTCATGTACTCAAGAATACAAAAGAAAACATGGGCATAATGAAGAGAAAAATAAGATTCCATTTAATTCTTTTTTATGTCTTCTAAAGCTCAAAAAAGTCTCTGAAATTAAAAGTCCCCTGGATAGACTTAGCATATTAGACCCTTGAAAAGACAGGACTAATGAACTTGAAGACACACAGCAAAAGAATCTATTCATACTGAAGCCAAGGAGAAACAAAAGACTTGAAAAAAATCACCCAAGCCTCGGTGACTTATGGGACATTACCAAGCAGTCTAACAATACATGCGATTGGAGCCCCAGAAGGCGAAGGGAGAGAAATAGCAGAAAATTTTTTCCAAATTTTATCAAAACCATAAATCTACAAATCCATAAAGCTCAACGAACATCAGAGAGAATAAACAAAGAAAACCACATCAAGGCATATCACAATCAAGTCGCTGAAAAACAGTGATAGTAAAACGAAAGCGGAAACATTGCTCCCCTGCTTCTATATGTGATAGATACAAAGTAAAAATAAATCTAAACCAAACAAAGCAAATAACATCTTCCTAGATCTTCTCATCAAAAAATTGTGGTCAAGTTCAGGAAAACTGAACTTTTCTCATTTTATGGTAGAGGCCTTCCTTTACTAGTACCCCTAGCATCAGCTTAGGCTGTCTACTGAGCAATTAAGCATGAACAAAGAATAGTTAAATTACTGAAAAATAACTATCACAAAGCTATATACCATACAGTTCACAAATATCACATAATTTTGATTGTATGTTCCTTGAGATCAGAAACCTTCATGTTTCAGCACATAAATTTCTAGTGCAGTTTCTAGTGGTTTGAACATAAAGGTTTGAACACATACAAATGAGTCAATCTCATCTCATCCTCAGTACATTACTATGCGGTGTACATACAACAAGATGAGAAAACAAGATGCCCAGAGGGTTAAATGAGTTGTCCCAAGCTCACCCAAAAGGTGAGTGGTATCTCACATCCCTAGAGCAATGCCACCACACAGGGTTACCTCAAAACAGACACAAAAGAAAGACGTTTTAATTATTACTTACTCTGAGTTTCCACGAGATCCAAAGCCACACTAGAAGCTATGTCCATTGCGGAGCTGATACAGGATTGGAAGTTTTTCAAGGAGGAGAGTGCAGATTCTACACCACTGAAGGATATAAAACCAGTTGAACCTGAACCTGAACTTGAAGTGGAACGCCCCGGCATCTTGAAATTATTACCTAGGTTTTCAAACACAGTGAAATGAGATTTATGAATAAGAATAATAACTGCATAGAAAAACAGAACCACTTGAAATATCCATATGACTGTATCTAGTATCTCTACAAGTGCTACATTATTCTATATCCCTTGAAAGGATATCAAAACATTGTGCCATTATCTGGGCCACCAAACACAATATCGGCCCTTTAATATACAGGGAAGGTAGGTGTTCTCATTTTTTAAAGGAGGGATAATACCCTATTCCAAAAGATTCCCTGATTCTCTAAAGAATTCAACTAGAGCTCAGTTCCCAAAAACCTAACAACAAAAATGGGTCAGAAAGAGTAGACTGCTCATATGATGCATTTTTCCAAAAAAAGAAAATAGCAGCAATAAAATAGTTTAATAAGGGAGAATTTTCAAAACCTGCAATTTTTAACTTATCTGACATATAAGTACTGATTTTAAGGCAGTGAATTAGAAGCCACCTCCAGGCCCTGGCATAAAAACCGAACTCTCTCTCTACACCATCCAATTTTGAAACTTGAAACAGACAAGCAATGACCTTAGAAGTCACATACTGAAGATGGAAAATCACCAAAAGAAAGAAGCCTAGGTTCCCACATCACTGCTTGGAGGAAAACTGCCCACCAGTCAGGTTCCATGCATGAAAGAAATCGAAAAGAACTTCAGTTTTCCAAAGCCATTTAGATTGGGGGTACATCTATTATTATAACACCAACTGTTGTTCAAAAAACACAACCCTGCAAGGACCAAATGATATGGTTCAAGTATTCAGTTATCCGGGGGTCAGTCTTGATTCTAGTNCCCCTAAAGTTAGGAACAAGATAAGGGTGCCCACTTTCACCACTACTATTCAACATAGTTTTGGAAGTTCTGGCCATCACAATCAGAGCAGAAAAAGAAATAAAAGGAATCCAAATTGGAAAAGAAGAAGTAAAACTCTCTGTTTGCAGATGACATGATCCTCTACATAGAAAACCCTAGACTCCACCAGAAAATTACTAGAGCTAATCAATGAATATAGTAAAGTGGCAGGATATAAAATCAACACACAGAAATCCCTTGCATTCCTATACACTAATAATGAGAAAATAGAGAAATTAAGGAAACGATTCCATTCACCATTACAACGAAAAGAATTAAATACTTAGGAATAAATCTTCCTGAAGAAATAAAAGACCTATATATAGAAAACTATAAAACACTGGTGAAAAAAATCAAAGAGGACACTAATAGATGGAGAAATATACCGTGTTCATGGATCAGAAGAATCAATTTAGTGAAAATGAGTATACTACCCAAAGCAGTATATAGATTCAGTGCAATCCCTATCAAGCTACCAATGGTATTTTTCATAGAGCTAGAACAGACAATTTCACAATTTGTATGGAAATACAAAAAACCTCGAATAGCCAAAGCAATCTTGAGAAAGAAGAATGGAACTGGAGGAATCAACCTGCCTGACTTCAGGCTCTACTACAAAGCCGCCGTCATCAAGACAATATGGAACTGGCACAAAGACAGAAATATAGATCAATGGAACAAAATAGAAAGCCCAGAGATAAATCTACTTCACTATTTTATATTGTGTGGTCAGAAAAACTTTCTAAGTGAAATTTGCTCGTAGAGATGTGCAAGTGGTGTAAAGACTAATACAGAAGTGAATTTGACAATTATCAAACGGCAGGTAGGCCCATTTGGTGCAGTCGTAAAGTGAGTCAGAGGGATGTTTGTTAGGAGATAGTCAGAGAGGTTGTGGGGAATCTGATTATATCGGGTCTAAGAAGTCATTTTATCCTTAGTGTAACCAGAAATCATTGTAAAAGTTTGCACAGAGTCGTAATCTATGCTGACCTAAGATTGAAAAGTTACATTATGCTCTAGCTATACAGCACTGAACAAATAGAGCGCTGGGAAGGATGAAATCATGGAAACTGGTTAGAAGGTATTATTGTTCGAGTGAGTGGCAGAGGCCCTCTCTCCCTCTTTCACTTCCTCTCTATATTTAGTGAATGTCTACTATATATCCTGCAGTATGCTTTATATTGGGAATATATGAAGTAATATAAATGCTTTGCTTTTGAGGATGGGATAACAGTTTTTGTTATAATTATATTGTGAAAGTTCTATATTAGAGAATTATGCTTGTTTTAGCAAATGATGTCTTCTCCCTGTGAATATTAGAAAGACTTCAGGGAAATACATATTTCCTTTTAATTTTTATTTAAAAGTTAATTAGAAATATTATTTTTCTATTAGTCAATTTTGTATATTCTGTGGATTCTTTGGTCATGTTCTTCGCCACTTCTTCAGTTTTCTTTCCATGCATTAGAATCTTTCTCAGCAATATCTTTATCCATATCTAAATACAAACCTGTAGACTATATGTGGTAAGTTATTCTATATTTGTGGCAGATATCCTTCCGTTTGTTTCTTGCCTTTTAATTTTGTTCATGATTTTTTTGTTATAGGTAATTTTCATTATGGGGAAATTCAAGTTTTTCTATCATTATTTGTTATCAGTGCCATTGGTTCTGTCTCTTATACACATCTAGATGTGTATAAGAGACAGGGAGTAAGCAGTGGTGAGAAGTTGCTGTTTTTATCTGATGACTATTGAAGGTAATAACATTTCTAAGAAGACACCCAAGGGAAGCCATGTAGATATGAGAGCCAAGCTTTCTCTTAATAGATATTGTAGCTGAATATAAAATTAGAGATTGATAATTATTTTCTCTTAACCTTTTAAACATACAATCTCATTGTCTTTCTAATATGCTGTTGAAAAGTATGCTGTCAGTTTAATTTTTANAGATAAGCCATTATTGTAAGGATAAATTAAATTTTATAGTTTTCTCAAACCTTCCTGATCTTAAGAATCAGTTGGAATACTTTCTAAAAATACAGATTAATGGATACTATCTCAGACCTACTGAATCAGTCTCTAGAGGACATTCTGAGGAAACGATACTTTTATGAAGCACCCCAAATAATTCAGGTATGGTGAACACTGAGATAATTGTGCCCTCAAAATTCATGTTTACCCTAACTTCCAATATAATGACATATGGAGATGGAACCTTTGGGAGATGATTAGGTTTAAGTGAGGGGGGAGCCCTCATGAGAGGATTGGCATTAGAAGAGGAAGAGACACAGGGCTCACTCTCTCTGTCCTTCATGTAAAGATACAGGAAGGTGGCCATCTGCAAATAAGGAGGACAGCCCTCACCAGTACTCAACTACACCAGCAAACTTTAGTCTTCAGAGCTGTGAGAAATAAATTTCTGTTGCTTAAACCACCAGTCTATGATAATTTTTAACAGGAGACTGAAGCAAGACACAATGTATATAAGGCTTTCCTGACAGCTCAGTTGGTGAAGAATCCGCAATGCTGGGTTCAATTCCTGGGCCTGGAAGATCCCCTGAAGAAGGGAAAAGCTACCCACTCCAATATTTTGGCCTGGAGAATTCCATGGGCTGTATAGTCCATGGTGTCGCAAAGAGCTGGACACGGCTAAGCAACTTTCACTTCTTCATCTTCATACAAGGATTAATATAATCCAGGACAAATGGAAAGCCATCCTTTTTATATGAATGCAAAATTCACATTACTCTAATGAAACTTTACACTTGCAAACAGGTGAGGAAAACATCTTTCTATAATTCTGAACTACCAAAAGGAAGGATTCAGATCCAAAAGCAAAATGGCTTTTCCCTACCTCTGACAGAGGAGCTTGGCAGGCAATAGTTCATAGGGTCACAGAGTTGGACACAACTGAGGTGAAGCATGCAAGAACAGCTAAGTACATAAGTCACAGGGCAGCCTGCCACAACAAAGAATTATTTGGTCCCAAATGTCAGTGCAGTAGTTGAGAAACCTTGGTTCAAACTAACCACTTTGTGAAGGCTTCCTCAGGGAACAGTGATTATTTTGTTCTCTATACCTATGGTCTCAAACAAAGCTTAAAACAGAGTTACCCACTTCCTGAGTTTTTTCCCTAAAAAACTTTATGTTGCCTTAAAACATAAAAAACTTTATGTTGCCATAAAAACATATTATGTTGCCTTCCCTAACAGGCCTTGTCTTCATTAGTTGGTGCTGCTGTAACAAAATACCACAGACACAGTAACATATAAACAACAGAAACATTTCTACAGTTCTGGAGGTTATGAAGTCCAAGGTCAAGGCACCAGCACAGTCACATTCTGCTGAGGGCCCTCTTCCTGTGGTTCATGGCCAAGGCCTTCCAGTTCTGTGTCTTTACATGGTAGAAGGGGTAAGGGACCTCTCCAGAGCCTCTTTTATAAAGGTATCAAGCCTACTTGGAGGGCTCCATCCTCATGATCTAAGCACTTCCCAAAGGCTCTAGTGCCTAATTACCATCATCTTGGCTTTGGGAATTCAACATATGAACTGGGGGTGGGGTGGGAAAGAACATAAACATTCAGACCACAGCAGGTCTTTAAGATTCTCTGTAGATGGGGTGGCCAATAATTAGCTAATGCAAAAATAAAAATATTCCTCTCATTTTTGGGTACAGCAAGTGGTAAACACACAAATAACCTAGATACTGTGCTGACCACCTTTAAATTCATAGGGCCCTATACAAGTTCAGCCACCAGAGCTGTACCTTCTTTTTCAATATGCAAGGTTACATCTTGCATATTGTTGAAGCGTTCTCTCATCCATACAAGCAATTGCTTGTTTTCTTCTTCATGCTACTACTATCCCCCTCCCCCAACCACACACACATATTCTATTTTAAAGTGAAGACTGAGCTTTAAAGCTCAGTCGTGTCTTGACTCTTTGCGACCCCATGGACTATAGCCTACCAGGCTCCTCTGTCCATGGGATTTTCCAGACAATAGTACTGGAGTGGGTTGCCATTTCCTTCTCCAAGGGATCGAACCCAGGTCTACTTGCTCACATGTCTGCCACTCTTTCACCTTGCCAGCAACTTAAACTAGAATTCTGACATATTCCACACTACATAAATAGTTACATAAATTCCCCTCACACAAAATAGGCAACCAATAACAATTTGGAAGAATTACATCAATAACAGAAACCATTTCTATGTCCCCTATAGCATGCCATGAACTGGTATCCCTAAGTTTTGCTCTCATTACAGTTAATCCTCACCACCATTTACAGGCAAGAAGAGAAAAGGAAAGTAACGCCTGGAGAGTTTATTTCAACTATGTGCCCAAGGCCCTGCTTTGAAAGCCAGCTCAAACCAGATTTATTTAGATCAAGAATTTGGGACCTCACACTATTATATATAAACAGATAAACAATAGAGTCCTACTCTAGAGTTCCTAAGGCACAGGGAACTATATTCAATATCTTAAAAATCTATAATGGAAAAGAATCTGAAATATATACATATACACATATATATATCTGAATCACTTTGCTGTACACCAGAAACTAACACACTGTAAGTGAACAATATTTCAATAAAAAATAATTCACGATCCACACATTTAGAGCCAAAGCATGGAGAGATGGCGTCTTGGAGAGTGAGGTCAACGGCCCCAGTCTCCCTGCTGTGACCGTGAGAAGAACCACGACCATAACCTAGGTCCACAGATCGCAGTTCCGGGGACCAGCGGAGCGCCCGAGAAGGAAGCGACACCCCTCGTCACCCTCCCCATCGCTATCCCTCGCTCCTGCCTTACCTGGCTGCCCGATGTAGCTCTCGTCCGGCTGCGCCCGGATTCCCCGCGCCCGGACCGCAACTCCTTCCTTCACTCCCTTCCCCTGTCGCTGAAAGGGCGAGCGCGGGCTCGGACGTCATCAGTAGTCGCCGGCGAGCGGTCACATGATGCCCCGCCGCCGCTCCCCGCCCCTCTGTCATGTGACAGCCGAGGGACCAGGGGCGGAAGCCGGGGTCTGGCCGGCTCAGGATAAGGGAAGGGCTGGGGGTGAAAGAGGAAGGACCCTTACGGAGACAGAGGGGTGGGGCGCCGGCGTGCAGACTCCGCGCACGACCGCGGGCCCTGCGCGTGCGCCCTGGCGCGGCCCGGGTGACAGGTGAGTCGGGGCAATGTGCGCGCGCCGCCTCCTTCACGTCCCCCGCCCCGTGGCTGGGCCGCGCTGGCCCAGGCGCGGGGCTGGGGGGATTTTGCGGCGTGGGTGGGGTCTGGATGGGGGAGCCTGGCGTAAGAGGACTGGGGGTTTTCCTGGAACCGCGGCTGCAGTCCAGACTCCGCATCTCCGCTCAGGTGGAAACAGTTTTCCACGCTGCTTTGGCGCTTTAGGAAGTGATGATGTTCAGCTGCTTGGTCCGCATCTGATCCTTCCAGATTTCCGGGAGTAAAGCTTTGTGGACGTCGTGATTCCTCCATTTACTCTCGAGAAACCTGAGTGGTTGGTGGAAGCTTTTACAGTCTGACGGACCTCGGTTTGAATTCTAGTTTTGCCAAGGGCTGAGTTTGGGCAAGTCATTGTCGCTCTCTGAACCTTAATTGCCGCAACTGTGACATGCCAAAGTCTTTTGCGTTAAAAAAAAAAAAAAAATCTGAGTGTTATGATTTGTCTGTGGTAGTAAAGTAGTGAAGTGAAAGTCGCTCACTCGTGTGCGACTCTTTGCGACCCCATGGACTATACAGCCCATGGAATTCTCCAGGCCAGAATACTGGAGTGAGTAGCCTTTCGGTTCTCCAGGGGGTCTTCTCAACCCAGGGATCGAACCCAGGTCTCCTGCATTGCGGGCGGATTCTTTACCATCTGACCCACAAAGGAAGCCCAAGAATACCGGAGTGGGTACAGTTAGAAAAACAGAAAACACAGAGCCGGTAAGGGAACTGGCTCTCCGGATAGATTCCAAGTGCGTGGAGCTTCCTCCAACCTAGATGGTTGCCGGGAGGAGGGAGATTCTTCACTGCCTTTGTCCGCTACAAGGAACACTTTTCGGTTTTGTTTTTTTTATTCTATTTCAGGATCCATGAATCAAACTAAACTGATTAGGCTCATTTTAGAACTTTCCTGTAAGAGATGCGCCCGTGGCTTTTATCTTGATCAACAACCGCTATGGTTTATTCCTGATAATGGATGGGTGGGGACTAGTGCTCCATTCTTTAAGTAACTGAGGTTTTTAATGAAAGGATTAAACTAGATCAATCTTTTATCCTCTGTGTAGGATAAAGAATGATTCTTCCCAGGGCACTTTAATTTTCATAATTCAGTTCTGTACTCCTTGGGCAGTTGGTATAATGCTGCTATGCTTCATTCTTGAAAGCATGTTGTCTTGAGTGCCTTGTAAAAAGAAATTTAGGAAAGAGTGGAGTTTCTGGTTTCATTTCATGGCAAATAATAAGACAACCTACATTGAGATAAGTGGTCATTATGAATTGTCTTCATTCCTAGCACCAGGAGAACCTCTAAAAGGAAGATTTAATATATTATATTTTCTTCTACCATGCTTATTCACACCTCATTCTAGAGTGATTTTTTTTAAGTCTCAACTAAATCTTAACATCTGTAAAGCCACCTACCTCTGAGATCACTGCAACATGATTAGGTGTATTTAATGATGCTTCTTAAATTCTATTCTTTAGGACCAGTTTTTCAGCCAACGCTGGGGCTATTTACCAAAGACTATTGTCGTTTAGTTGCAAAGTCAAATCTGACTCTTTGAGGTCCCATGGACTGTAGCCCACCCGGCTCCTCTGTCCATGGAATTTCCCAGGCAAGAATACTGAAGTGGGTTGCCGTTTCCTTCTCCAGGGGATCTTTCCACCTCAAGGATTGAACCCACGTCTCCTGTCTTGGCAGATGGGTTCTTTACCACTGAAGTTGCCTACAGTGTAACTCATTGGGTAAAAGGGATTTAAATAAGACACAGGCACACCAAAGTTTTGACTTAGGTTGTTATCCCAGGCCTAAGCCTGCTTGACCACATGCATGCATGTGCCCAGTGTGTCTGTTTGTTGGGAAAGAAGGCAGGTCATGTTGCTTTGCTTTAAGCTGTTTTGGCCACACTGTCCTGTTTTGGACCATTCAAATGGTAGCAGTTAGACCTGTTCATCATAGGCTTCCCTGCTTCTGAATTGAGTCTAGAATTTCATCCTGCTAACCTGGGTTAGTTTGGTGTTCTTCGGAGGACTTCAAATGACTTTTGTTCCCATTTTCCTTTATTTTCTCCTTCTCTCATTTTCCAAGCCAGACCATTTCAGTAGGAGAAGTGGAATGAAATTATCTGAAATTCAGCCTACTAGGGATCAGTGTGACTCAATAAGCAAGCTTCACAGAGAAAACTGAAGGGAATTGTTAATAATTTATGCCTTAATGTATATTATAGACAACTCTTGCACAAGAGAGTTCTGGATGACTGTAGTGATTCCTCGGTAATCCCTGCTATAGGCCCCAGCTCCACCTCCCCTATCTCTGCTTCTGTCCCCAGCTCACTCCTCACCAGCCACATCAACTACTTGTTCTTTCTTCCACATTCCTACCCCGGGGCCTTACTTGTACTTCCTTGTAACTCCTTCCTGGAATGCCCTTCTCATAGATCATCATCTAAAATTACCTTCAAACCTAGTTGGTTTTAAAACAGTATAAACATTTTTTTTTTTAATTTGTATTGGTGTATAATTGATTTACAATGTTGTATTCGTTTCAGGTATACAGAAAAGTGAATCTGTTATACAAATACATATATCCACTATTTTTTCTATTCTTTTCCCATATAAGCTATTACAGAGTTTTGTTTTGTTTTTAAGTAAGCATTTATTGTCTAATTAATGTTTGTGGTCAGGAGTCAGCTGTGTGACTTAGCTGGTGCCTTTGGCTCCGGGGCTCTTGGGAGGTTGCAGTCAAGTTGTAAACACAAACTGAGATCGGGGTGGAGGGATCCATGTCCCAGCTTACTCAAGTGATGAGTGGCAGACTTCTCCATCATCCTATGGGCTCCCTCCACAGGGCTCTCTTACACCCTGACAACTTGCTTCTCCCAGGACACATAAGCTGGAAAGGGTTCTTAAGCCAGAAGTCACAGTCTTTTTTGCAGTCTGGTCTCAGAAATGGCATCTTTCACATCCTCCATATTCTCTTCTTTAAAAGGGAATCAGTAAAATCACGCTCAGGGAAAGAGGCCTACACAGGGCATGAACAGGGAGGACCATCTTAGAGACCTCAGATACCCTTACAGCTTGCTCCCTCACTTGCTTCTGATCTCTGCTCAAATATCATCTTATCAAAGACAGTTTTACAAACTGTGTAACATCACACACACTCCATCCCTTTACCATGCTTTTCTTTACCTGTTGTCACAGCCTGATACATAATTTACTTTTTATCTCTTTCCCACTCCAATAGTACGTATGCTTCATGAGAGCAGGAACTTAGTTATATTCACTACAATAGCCGCAGGTCCTAAAACAGTATTTCGCACATAGAAGGCACTGGATAAATATTTGTTGAACAAGTGAATCTATATTTTTAAGAATGCTTTCATCTACAAATAATACAAAACCCAGTTAACAGTAAGTAAACCATAAAAGCAGTCCATTTAACAAGGATTACAAAGTGAGGTCATTCCACAGTTGAATCAAGGAATCAGTGACATCAATAAGAATTTAGATTTTCCTTCCACAGCACTTGGTCTACTTTCTCATTCTTGGTTTGTCCATTGAGTACAGAGTTACTGTAGTTTCACTTTCAATTTTGTTGAGCATAAAACTTAACTTTCATAAGTTTTGATGATATCATTTCAAGATACATTGCTAATCAGAACCTCTCCACTGCTTAATGTGAAATATTTGTGCTTCCTTTTTACAATCACCCTATCACAATTCTCAGTCATGTATTAGTCTCAATAGTGGGACCTCCCAAAGTTGACGTATGAAAAAAAGCATTTTTAAAGATTGTTCCCTCACCTAATTCTAGTAAATTTTAGGACATAAGAATTTTTCCCTTGGACCCACACATGCCCTATGACACCTTCTCGCAAGCTCTGGGATCAGCCGCATCACATCTTTTCTCATAGAGAGAAGTGAATAAAATATTGAGAAAGAGACCAAGAGTAATAATTTAGCAAAGTCCCTCCACAAGGAAAACATGCAGAGTGGAAATAAATGCTCTCCCTCCATATCAGAAGTCATCATGTATTATAGTTTTTTTTTTCGTGAATTTGGAAGAAAAATATTGTGTATGTGTTTCACCTCCTTCCTTCAAAGGACTAGAGATTTTTCATACCTTTTTTTTTTTTTTTTNCATTCAAAAAACAACCTAAATGGTCATCAGTGGGCAAACGGATAAAGAAAGTGTAGTAGACACAGACACAGGACTTCCCTGGTGGCCCAGATGGTAAAGAATCTGCCTGCAATGTGGGAGACCCAGGTTCAGTCCCTGGGTTGGGAAGATCCCCTGGAGAAGGGAATGGCTTCCCACTTCAGTATTCCTGCCTGGAGAATTCCATGGACATAGGAGCCTGGTGAGCTACAGTCCACACATACACAAAGAAAACGTGTGTATAATATGTGTGTATAATATATATATATATAATTTATATATATACACACACACATGCACACACACATATATATACACACACATTTCTTTCCCTTTGAAAAGCAGGAAATCTTGCCATTTGCTACTACATGCATGAACTTGCTAAGTAAAATAAGTCAAATACATAAGAATATACTTATATGGGAAATCTAAAACAGTCATATTTGTGGAAGTAGACAGCAGAATGGTGGTTACCAGGAGCTATGTGATGTGGGGGATCAGGGAGATAGATGTTGGTCAAAAGGTACATCATTTGATTTATGCAGGGTGAAGAATTCTTGAAGATCTCCTGCACAGCATAGTGCCTATACCTAATACTGTATTGTATGCCTACTTTAAAAAGTTTAAGAGAGTAGATCTTATGTTTCATGCTCATATCAAAAGGGGAAAAAGAGGGAAGGAGGAAACTTCTAGAGTTAATGAATAAGTTCAGAGTATTATGTATGGTGATGGTTTCATGGGTATATACTTATCTTCAAACTCATTAAAACATATACATTATTTTTTTCTTTTGCATATTTTTTCATCAAAACCCATTATAAAATATACACCTCTCTCCAAAGGCTACTTTTGCCATCCAGCTGGAATTTTTCTTATTTTCACTTTGTTCAATATTTTGTCACTGAATTACAATAAAAATATTATTTACCTCTAATTTAAAAAATAAATCAGGAAAGACCAAGGAGATATTAGGAGTACTCTTTATTTCTCTTTGGTTTCTTAACACAAAACAGCTTTTTTTTTCCTGTAAGTCAATCATACCTCAATACACACATGCACAAATGAAGAAATCAATAAAAATATGGAATTCCCTGGCATTTCATTGGTTGAAACACCACACTTTTACTGCAAGGGGCCCGGGTTCAATCCCTGGTCAGGGAAAAAAGACCCCACATGCTGTGGCCAAATAAATAAACAAATAAGAACAAAACTTAAAAGTCCATCAGAAAAAATAGGATTCTACTAAGGGCAGATGTAGTCCAGGTGACTAACCCCCACAGGAAAGACTTCAAGGCTTAAGATGGAACTTAAGACTTTAAAGCAAGAGGAGCAAACAGGAGCATATCGTTCATGGGATGTGGTGGAAATCAAAGGGATGGGTCCTGCCTGGCGAGGCAAAGGG
The DNA here is from genome assembly GCA_006410875.1 of Neotragus pygmaeus. Classification (NCBI taxonomy): domain Eukaryota; kingdom Metazoa; phylum Chordata; class Mammalia; order Artiodactyla; family Bovidae; genus Neotragus; species Neotragus pygmaeus. The sequence continues at coordinate 1,841,698 of SJYV01020350.1, read as the reverse complement.
CTGCCGGTGGTGGGAACAGAGCCCCCCCTGGGGCTGGCACGACCACTGCCAGCTCACTAACCCAGGGCCTGAGCAGGGCTACAGGCTTCCCTGCTCTTTTCCGCCACCAGCGTCCAAGAGATAGCAACATCGTGGACCCTGTACAAATTTTCCAAATCTCAGTCACTGATATACGACTGTCACCATTTTTGTCAGTTCCTTGTATCTCTTGTACTGTTATTTACTTCCTATTTTTCTTTAAATTGACTCCCTTGTTAATTTTAAATAAATTTATTTTACAGGGAAACTTTACATGACCACAGTGGAAAACCAGTGTCACTCACTAGAAAAGGAAAGTAACTGGAAAACTAAGTATAGACGGAAGGATTTTCTACAAAACAAGAGACCTATACTCTTTAAAAGGAAGGGAAACCAACGAGACATGACAGGCGAGTGCATTGTGTGACCCTGGGTCAGAGTGGGGGAAAGCTGTCCAAGGATGATACCGGGACAACTGTACGTATTTATACATGGGTAATAGCATGGTATCCATATCAAATTTCCTAATTTTGACAATTTCACTCTGGTTAAGAGAATAAAATCCTTACTCCTTTTTAAAAAAAATAACTCAGTTTTTGGTTACACTGTGTCTTTGCTGTGCAGGCTTTTTCTCTGGTTGTGGAGAGCGAGGGCTACTCATCCGTGCAGTGAGCGGGCTCCTCATTGCGGTAGCTTCTCTTGCTACAGAGCACGGGCTTCAGTAGTTGCAGCACGTGGGCTCAATAGCTGCGGTTCCTGGGCTCTAGAGCACAGGCTCAGTAGTCGCATGCGTGGGCTTAGCTGCTCCACAGCATGTGGGATCTTCCTGGACCAGGGGTCAAACCCGTGCTCCTGCACTGGCAGGTGGATTCTTTGCCGCCGAGACACCAGGGAAGCTCTAAAATCCTCATCCTCGGGTGGTGAGTACTGGATATCTGGGTGTGAAGGTCACTCACTGCAGCTTACTCTCAAATGCCTAGATTTTTTTAAACAAATGAATTCAGACATATCCAGATGTATATGTTAATTATACACAGTGAGAGAGACATAAAGCAAATGAGGCAGAATGTCAGTAATGGATGAATGTGCATGAAAGTTATATGGGAATTTACTGTAATCTTATTCTTCTGTAGGTTGTAATTTTTCAAACCAGAACTGTTATAAAAGATATACCTAGAACATCATTGCATGTGGACATGCAACCCTGGCAAGCTTGGGGGAGTTGCTCAGTAAATGTCTTCTACCAAATGAACTATTATAAATGTCCATCAATGGCGGAATGGATAAAGATGTGATATACACACACGCACATGCACACACATGCAAAATGGAATATTACTTGGCCATAAAGTAGAATGAAATAATGCCATTTGGAAGGACCTAGAGATTGTCATACTGAGTGATGTAAGTCAGAGAGAGATAAATAGCTCATGATATCGCTTACATGCTCTGGAGAAGGAAATGGCAACCCACTCCAGTACTCTTGCCTGGAGAATCCCATGGAGGGAGGAGCCTGGNTTTTTTTTTTTTTTTTTGGTTGCAGGTCCTTTAATGGAGTGGCCAATGTATCAACAGACCTGGTTTCATCTGATGACTTACAGACCCCAGCTCTGAAGCCAGTCACACATTCCCCCTGGCCAGGCCCAGAGTAGCTGATTTTCCTCAAGATGGTAGACTTTTTGGCTGAGAATAACCTGTGTGGCCAAGCAATCCTAAGGATTGTTTCCTGTGGCAATGCCATCATTGCTGAACTTCTGAGGCTCTCTGAGTTTATTCCTGCTGTATTCAGGTTAAAAGACCGAGCTGATCAACAGAAATATGGAGATATCATATTTGATTTCAGCTATTTTAAGGTAATCTTCCTTGAAGCTTTTCTTACCAATCTTTTCTACAAAAGCATGCTTTCTCTGGAAACAAGGAAACTCTGAGATGTTAAGTAATTATGGAGAAAACTTGAAAAGCTTTTCAACAAAATTTAACATCAGCTAATCTGAAAAGTAATATAAATGTACTGTGCAGAAGCCCTAATATAACACAATATAATCAAATTTTTAAAAGATAATTTTGGTATGATGTATTTCACATTGAAGTCCGCCACACTTAAAAGCATGCAAATTGTGGATTCAGTTCAAGACCATCTCCTTCAAGGGGATTTTATATCTAGGCTTCTATTATCTTATTTACTTTCTATTCCTCTGCTTTCAATTTTTGATATCCCTTTAGAGGCATAATTAAGAACACAGTTTTCAAAGATACTTTAGAAATTGTTACCTGCAGTTGTATTGTTTTTTGACTCTTTCTTTGATGTGTTTTTCTTCTTAGGGTCCAGAATTATGTGAAAGCAAACTGGAATCTAAGCCAGAACTACAGGATTTAGATGAAGAATTTCGGGAAAACAACATAGAAATTGTGACCAGATTTTATTTAGCATTTCAAAGTGTGCATAAATATATTGTAGACTTAAACAGGTATTGACTAATTTAGTAATAGCTAATTTTGATAGTAAATAGTGGAGAGGGGGAAGGGACATACTAGAACATGTATATCTTTCTGAGTTACTAAGAAATTTACTAACTTATACCCTAGGTAATTTTCTTTTCCTTCCTGTGGCACTAGTCATCTTAAGTATGGTAGAGTTTCAATATCATTTCCTGCTCTTGTATAGTATTATAATTCTCTTGCTTTATACCAAGTCTTTGGCTGTCAATCTTGATCCTAATTTAGTTTATTGAATATGAGAAGTGGGGAAGAAAACAAATAACTTAATTTTTGTAGCATTGGTAGCCATAACCTTCCTTCGTATCTGTGACATACAATATTGTCTTCCTTCTGGCCCTTCAGTGTTCATTACTCATTAGCTTTTAAACTAACTACTCCATGTTCTTATGCCATTATTTCCAAGATTTCTGTAATTCATAAATCAGGACAAAGGAGTGTTCCTTTTACTTGGAGTGGCCATAAATAACCTGTGGCCCTAATCATGAGTTCCTACTCACAAACCTATTCTTAAAGCATATGAATGGAAACAAATGATTTGAAGGCCAGAATACCTGGTATATTGCCTAATCTTTTAAACATCTTTACTGTCCTTCTTCAACGATATTAACCTTTCATTTTCAATGGATAACTTGCTCTGGGGTTTCTTTTCTAGGTATCTAGATGATCTCAATGAAGGTGTTTATATTCAGCAAACCTTAGAAACAGTGCTTCTCAATGAAGATGGCAAACAACTTCTAGTAAGTAGTAGTGACCATTTAAAATAAAAAATTCAGGAATTTACGTTTTTCCCTGTAAGTCACAGATATATTCAGTGTATCCTTCTTTAAAGAGAAGCTAAATAAACTGATAACTGTCATCTAACTGGTAGGTCTTTGTCTGAACTTAGAACTTAGTAGACTTTGAACAGAATTACAAGTAAATGAAGATTATGTGGACGATGTATACTTCCTCAGTGTAACAGTCCTATCTTCTTTATCTTTTGCATCCTAGACATCTAGCCTGTTACCTAGTACATGGTGATCACTTAGGAAATGTTTGTAAAATAAATGAATGATCTAGAGGTACTCATAATCTTGGGATTCTATTTTGGTATCCCAAGCAAAATATGAAAAATAGACCAGCTGAAAGATAGTCATTGTAAATTAAACTTTGCATAAATGTTTTAAAGCCCATTCTGTACAGAAGATGAGACCCTTTGGGGGGAGGATCCTGCATTTTCCTTGCAATATAAAGCTTTTAGGAGAAAGGAGAGCAAAGGACTCCTTTTACCCATCATCGGCTGTACTGCATAAGCTTGTATACTCCTGTGAACATGGCTCTGCTCTTTTCTTTTATAGTGTGAAGCGCTGTACTTATACGGAGTTATGCTTCTGGTCATCGACCAAAAGATTGAAGGAGAAACTAGAGAGAGAATGTTGGTCTCTTACTATCGATACAGGTATCCCTGAGCTAAGACCACACCCTCCAAAAGCACTGCTCTCGGTAAAGTGCGGTGTAGATTTCCTATCCTCTTATTATGAACAACAGCAATATCATCTAGAATGCAGAAAATAAGATTCTTATCACTGCTGAACATAATACATAATGTGGAAATATAACAATCTGTTTTATATCGTCATAATAGATTATACATCATATAATCTATGTATTATGTGTGGAATAATTTATTATAGATTTTTAGAGATATATGGATTATGTCTGTGATGGTACCTCAGTTTTTCAAAAGAGGAATCTGAATTTCTGTTACTTTAAAGATAAAATTTGGGAAGTCTAATGAATTTTTTTTTTTTTTTAAGTTTTCAAACATTAGTCCTTGGCAGATGTAAGGATACAAATGAGCCTTCTGTTGTCATTTTCAGATTGATACATTTTGAAAAGTTATCATTCAGGGCCAGGTTGAAACTCAGTTCTCACTCATAAATACTGTATTGAGTTGGCCAAAAAGTTCATTTGGGTTTTTCAGTGAGATGTGACTTCAAGAAGTAAGGGCTTAAAAACAGGACCTACCTTAACTAATTGTGATTTCAGTCCCTAACACACGTTTTTCAGTTTGTTGAAATAATGAGTCAAAATCTGGACACCAGGTCAGTGTCAGAAATAGTTAAGATTCAGGAAAGAAATAGCCAAGAAGCAGGAATCATTTAGGAACTTGGGCTACAGAAGTGTGGGCTAGAATGAACATTTTCAAACTTACAAATTAGGACAGAATAAACAGGACAGAGAGTCAGATCCTCAACAGAGAGGGATTGTCTGGGCCGTGTTGTATTTGCAGACACACTTGGTACCCTGCCTACTCAGCTCGCCTGTTCCCTTTCAGCTCTATCACGGTGTGAGGCTGTGTAATTCAATCACATCAGTTTGACCATGAGCTCCTTTACTATCCATATTTTTTTTAATGAGCTTCAAATGGTCTTGCCTCTGTTTCTGAAAGTACCTGAAAAAATGAAAGTGGTAACATGAAGAAGAAGAAAGAGGTCTGATCATCAAGCCCAGCTTTGACAATCCAGCTTTGTCCCTTTGGGCAAAACAGCTAATTGATTAGAATGTGAGGATCCATTGTTGAAGAGACACCAGACAATTTCAAGTCAGAGCTGCAGTAAAGGAGATTCTCACATCAGATAGGAGGTCATCTTCAAGTCTAAGATTAAGTCTGTTTGGAGATTTACTACTTCAAACCACCAGAAGAATCACAGATGTTTTGATTAAATCTCTGTAGAAGGTACACCTTGCCANGCAGTAAAGGAGATTCTCACATCAGATAGGAGGTCATCTTCAAGTCTAAGATTAAGTCTGTTTGGAGATTTACTACTTCAAACCACCAGAAGAATCACAGATGTTTTGATTAAATCTCTGTAGAAGGTACACCTTGCCAGGAAAAACCGGTTGGTATATCCCACTTGAAATTGACTTTATTTTTTAAAATTATTTTTAAATATATGAAATGTTGGTATAGGTTCACATTCTTTATCCACAATTCTGAAATCCTAAGAGCTCCAACAGAAATATATGCATATATACACATGCACACAGAGTAACTACTTTGGCAGCAAGACCTAAACCTAATCCGAAATTTGGAGTCAGAACCTGATTGGCACATATATGAGGCTGTGGACTGCCTTTATCTCATTTGTGTGAATGTTCATAGATTTTACTGTAGAAACATTAATGTGTCTTGATCATGGAATGCCATCTGCCACCCTGCTGAAGTATTATATATGATGTACGTATCATGTTACTTCCTTATATTTGAGAAATGCTGTCTTCCAAAACAAATCCTGCCCTAAGGATTTTGGGAAAGGAGTCGTGGACCTTTACATAAAACTGTACATACGTATAGGAACCCATCTTAAAAGTTTGCTATCTTACAGGCTTTTTGAAAATACAGTTTTGAATCTTAAGGATATAAACTGATCCACTCATATCTAAAACTATACAATCAATTTATACTGAAATTCTGCTTTGCTGGACTTCTTGTTTGTAATACATGCGGTTTGTTTGGCCCTTTATTTCCCATTGTGAACATGGCTCAGTGCTGCCCGATCTTCTGCTGATTCGAATATGGATGATATTTGTAAGCTGCTTCGAAGTACAGGTTATTCCAGCCAACCAGGGGCCAAAAGACCACCCAACTATCCTGAGAGTTACTTCCAGAGGGTGCCTATCAACGAGACCTTCATCAGCATGGTCATTGGTCGGCTGAGATCTGATGATATTTACAACCAGGTGGGGATTTAATCTATTATTAAACCTATCTTTATAGTTTAATGTATAGTTTAAAAATCTTTATAGATTTTACCTTCCTCCTCATTATTACTTTCCTCTTCTTGCTCAGAAGAGTAAAAATAGCAAGAAACCTTTTAAAACCTCTGGGCTGTGCTTTGGAATTGTACAGAAAAGAGGGATATTAATTTGGGATTAAGATATTCATATCTCTTGAAATAGAGATTTCAAGAAGGAAATGAGATCTGAACTGAATTTGGAGAGAAGATGCATTGTTTTAGGCATCAGTTCAGAAATGATTGCCGAGTGTGCACTTTATGGCTGTCGTGCGTTCAGTAATGGGGATCCACTGCTGATGAAGGCAGGCCCTGGTCCCTACTCATAATGAGCTTGTTGCTGAGGAAAGAAGGCAGACAAAGGAATTAGAATAAAGCAAGATGGGTATTATCTTAGGGGAAGCACAGAGTGCCACAAAGCAGGTTAACAGGCAGCAGGATTGCAGCAGATGACTAAGGGCTATTTGGGCCACCCAGGTCAAGGAAGGGGCATGAGCAGGGTTGAAAAGTCTCACTTGCCTCTCCGGTATGTGTGTTATTCATGGACCTAAAAGGATACCACAGAGAGTTACTATTTGACTTCTTTTTCCTGAAGAAAACACAATTTTCTATATTATCTGTTTCTCTTTTTACTAGAGAGAGTGAAGAGTTGGACCTGTAATGACTGGATGTCATCTATTACAGAGCATACCTGTTCTATACAGTTCTTAGGTAGACTGCTAGTTTTTTGTATGAATATGTTAAGTGTACATAAAGAGTTTTTAGTTTGTTTTTTTTAAGACAGCTCAAATCAGGAGCTACCTGCAGATGCCAGGTCTTCATAATATTTGATGCCATCTATTGAGAATTCAGTATGAGCCAGAATCCTAGGAGGTTTTTTCCATATACGATTTTCTCTGTTTTTCATAATAATCTTGCAAAAGAGCATCATCCTTATGTTGCTGTGGAGAAAAATACGGCTTAGAGAGCTTAAATAATTTTCACAAGGTCACATAAGTAGGTAGCAGAACCATAATTTGAATTCAGGCCTGTATGACTTCAAAGCCCATGCTGTTTCTTCAACTGTCTCTCATTAACCCTTCTGTTAACGCTTCTGCCTCCTGGGTGGTCCATTTTGTCGATGTCTTAAGGGAGTGTATTTCGATTTTCTCCCTGCCCTGTGTCCTTTATTAACACAGGGATTGAGCAGTGGTTGTGCTGTGAATCCACCCCTCTCCCTGCCCTGCGCCTCCCCTGTGCCTGGCTGATTGGACCAGGGCAGGTCACTTGACCCAAGATAGATCAGATTGTCTCTCTCCAGGTAATAGGAAGTTGGGCCTGAAAAACTATTTTGGGACGTGGATTTACCCGCAGCATGCAAAACTTGGCATTTGGGGCCACCTCAGTCTGCCATCCGGAGAAGGCAATGGCACCCCACTCCAGTACTCTTGCCTGTAAAATCCCATGGATGAAGGAGCCTGGTAGGCTGCAGTCCATGGGGTCTCGAAGAGTCGGACACGACTGAGCGACTTCACTTTCACTTTTCACTTTCGTGCATTGGAGAAGGAAATGGCAACCCACTCCAGTGTTCTTGCCTGGAGAATCCCAGGGACGGGGGAGCTTGGTGGGCTGCTGTCTGTGGGGCCACACGACTAAAGCCACTTAGCAGTAGCAGCAGTAGCAGTCTGCCATCTCATGGACCACAGTCTGAAGAAACAGTTGAGCCTCACATTCCAGGGAGAAATAATGAAGGCTTTTGGTTCACAGCTCCAGGCCCTTCTTGAAACCTGACCACATTCCTGCCTTCGGATTCCATGTGACATTGCTGTATCTATCCTTAATAACTGCCATTGCCTCCCTTTCTGCCTCCGGTCCTCAAGGTGATGTGTACTGTGTGCAGCCAAAGATTCCTAATGCTTGAGGCAGTGGAGCCCTGGGACTCAGCAGCATTTCAAAGGCAGGGAGGAGAACACCCAGCAAAGCAGTCTGAGAGATTGGTGTCTAGGAAACCTAGGGAGGAGAGAATTTCAGTCCTCAGGAAATTTAAGTGAGAGTGCTAAAAAGAGGTCATTGAAATGGATGACTTGAGGTTATATGTGTGACATGAGGAAATTCCATTGAGGTGATAGGTGGTGGTGGTGTTTAGTCACTAAGTCATGTCCGACTCTTTGTGACCCCATGGACTAGCTCACCAGGTTCCTCTGTCCTCTGCTGTCTTCCGCATTCGCTCACATTCATGTCGGTGAGAGCATCTAACCATCTCATCCTCTGCCGCCCCCTTCTCCTTTCATCTTCAGTCTTTCCCAGCATCAGGGTCTTTAACCCCACTGAGGTGATGGTGGAGGTCAAATGCCAAAGAGCTGAAGAATAAACAGGAAGTAAAAGATAGCACCAGTGAGTGTGGAATCGGTCAGTTCTGTAAGAGCTTCTCTGTGATGGAAGAGACACAAAACTGGACAGTAAGAGATATAGGATTTTTTTTTTTTAAGGGAAAAGAGTTAGAATTGCAGCAAAGTCAGGTGACTGTCAAGAGACCGTCAGGAGACCTTCGTGTGGCTAGAGATGGGAAGAAGGTCCTGGTGACTGGCGCCATAATCTGAGAATTGCTTCCAGTGCCCAGGATCCCCAAAGAGATGGACTTTTGAGAGGTTCATGTATTTTAGAGCTGGTCATTTACTTGGCACGTGTAAATTCAGCTGTCACTAACATCTGCCTCCCCTGGGTCTGGTCTCTGCCTTGCAGGTCTCAGCATACCCGTTGCCAGAACATCGCAGCACAGCTCTGGCGAATCAGGCTGCCATGCTATATGTGATTCTCTACTTTGAACCTTCCATTCTTCATACCCATCAAGCGAAAATGAGAGAGATAGTGGACAAATACTTTCCAGATAATTGGGCAAGTATTGCAGTTAGTCTTTTATTCTCGATAAAGTTAGAGAACTGATTTTTTTTTCCATCCTTTTGCCTATAAACCTAATGTTGAAATAATGAGACATAAACTCCCTAAAGTAAAATTAGTTTAAGTATACTGAAAATATTACAGATCATAGCGTGAAGGAATGAATCAGTAAAATTTCCTGAAGCCCCCCCTTTTTTTTTTCTTAAATGAATACAGAACAACCATGTGTTAAAATGGATCTTGCTTTAGCTACTGAGAGTGCAACTAAGTTACATAAGCGTTTATCTTACAAATCTAAACCAGCAGAATTTATCTAATGTCATTTTGTGAATAGGGATTGCGCATTTATAAGTTTTATCTGTAAGCTAATGTGGGCCCTTAAGGTTTACATTACTATAGGGTTGAGCTTATAACTTTTTAAACATATTTCACGTAAAAATATTAATTCTTAAAAAGTTTAAAACTGACAGTGTACTTAATATGTGTGAAACATTTTCTTTGAACAAAGCACAGTGAGTTGGATCACATTTTCAGGGACCAGATTTTATTTCACTCCTTAGCATCTATTGAGCCACAGACTGTCTGTAGTGAGGGACCTGACTGGGGAGCTTTACTGTCGAGAAGAACAGCCTATAATTAGAAGATGATGCTTTCTGTCCACAAATGAATCATACCCATGAGCTGGGAGATGAGTAGCCAAGAGGAAAACTTTTGAGAGGGTCTGGTTTCATTTGCCTAAGTTTTAACAAAGAAGTTCTGACTGTAATACTATACTGAGAAACACTTTTAGCATTAAAGAAGGTGAAAGTCCAATTACATGATATTTACAAGATACATTCCTGATAAGACACCCTGGCACACTGAAAATAAAGCAATTTTTAAAAATATGCCCATAAAAAGCCAAAAAGATACTATACTGCAAATAATTTTAAAGAAAAATATTAATAGGGATAAAGAGGGGTTGTATATAATTTTTAAAAGAAATGTGAAACATAATGCCACTCTTCTCACAAAAATTTCTGAGACGTTTAGTTTGATTTGTAAGAGTATAAAGGTGAGATGAAAATCATTGGGAAAGCCACTAATCTGGTCCAAGTCTCTGCTTTTCTCTCCCCTTTCATTTTTCTTCATCTAGGAATCTTATAAACCAGCAGTTTGAAAAGAAAATGTTGTTTTCGTTACTTTCCAATGAATAGTGGCATGTAATAATCACTCTTATTTCCAAGCACTCATAAGTAAAATCACTTCCCTATGTATTTGAAAACTGGTTTTTCACTGGAATGGCATTTAAACTTGAAGGAGTGGGTGATGTCTCCTATAACTTTGTATTTTCCCAGCCCCTTGCCTTGGAGTGAGTAGGTGCTTAACAAATAATGAATAAAGGTCTGCTCTTTCAGGTAATTAGTATTTACATGGGGATCACGGTTAATCTAGCAGATGCTTGGGAACCTTACAAAGCTGCAAAAACTGCTTTAAACAACACCCTGGACCTTTCAAATGTCAGAGAACAGGTAGGTTCTGATTGATCAGGAGGGTTCTCAACTACATGCTTGATGTAATGGGGTGGGAAATGAGCTAAGTAGATTTCCCAAGCTATTTGGAAGATGCGTGCATAGACATTTTAGTGCAATGATTAATGAAAGGGGAATTTTGAACATTGAAGTAGCAGATAATTATAGATTTTTAACTTTATAAATGGGAGACTTGGGTCCAGAGGAAGATTCAACACCCTGAGGTGAGCTAGTGTGACATTTGGCCCCAGGTGACTTCGTGCACTCTTCTTAAAGACTGTCCTCGTGGACAGAGCTCCCTTCCCAAGAAGCTAGAATTTTAATGTTTTCATCAGTAAAATTGAGTGTTGAAGACGGTAACTGGATGTAGACAGTCAACCCCTTCACTGTAATCTACATTCATCATTTCTGGTGTGTAAAGTAAGCACCAAGACCAAAATAAAGACAGTCATCTCCTTAAATTTGAAATGGCTACATTCTGTCTCTCTGATGGGAACCAAGGCAGAGGAAATACCTAAGTAAACAGAAGAATCACAATCTTTTTCTTGGGGCACGTACTTGATGCTTCTCAACAGTGATGGTCTTCCTCAACCTGGCTGTCCGAGTGTTTGAGTTTCTAAGTGTGGATAGAATGACACTGACTCAAGGAACTTCAGCATGTTTTATTCAGACAAATCGAATTCCATAAGTAATGCACAAAATAATTTAAATTTGGGCATATTTCCCAGAAATATATTAGAGAAAGTGGCACTTCCATGCTTTCTGGCCTCAGAGCATTAATTTTTCATGACTAAAAATCCTTTCCAAAATCACATCTTCTCACCCGTGACATTGCGAGTTCTAGGCTTCTAATGACACATCTTGTGCTTATTTTAAACTAACCTGACTAGGTTGATGGTGTTTGCCATTCAACTCTTGCTTTAGGAAAGCAGAGTAACCAGATTTCCACAGATTCCAAAATTGATTTCCAGTCAATTTTGATGCGCTGAGGTGTATTTTATTAAGCTCTTGTGTGTACAGACTCATCTTTTGAGTGTTTCTCCTCTGCTCTAGCTCCTTCGTCAGTAATAATAGGTAGAACAGCAATTTAGCTTCTGCCTTTGTGTCTCTCTACATCCAAGTTAAGAGAAGCAATGCCAGGAAAAAAAAAAGTTCCAATTTACATTTGAAGAACCCAATACTCAGAGGTTAAATCCAAAGTCACACAAGTATTTGTGTGTGATGTGACTGATGTTTGCCTCTCAATTCTAAGTCCAGGGCTTTTTGCAAAAATGTCCAGTAGGGACTTTCCTGGTGGTCCTGGTGGCTCCCAATGTTGGAGGCCTGGTCTCGGAACTAGATCCTGCTTGCCCCACGCTGGAGCATGCCATAAATAAGACCCAGTGCAGCCAAATAAAAACACATTTTAAAAAAATAAGAAAGAAACCCCAGATGTTCAATAAACCACTTGCTTTGTTCTTGTTCAGTTGCTCAGTCATGTCCGACTCTTTGCGACCCCACGGACTGCAGCAAACCAGGCTTCCCTGTCCCGCACTATCACCAGAGCTTGCTCAGACTCAGGTCCATTGAGTCAGTGATGCCATCCAATCATCTCGCCCTCTGTCATCCCCTTCTGCCTTCAGTCTTTCCCAGCATCAGGCTCTTTTCTAATGAGTCAGCTCTTCACATCAGGTGGCCAAAGTATTGGAGCTTCATTTTCATCATCAGTCCTTCCAATGAATATTCAGGATTGATTTCCCGTAGGATTGATTGGCTTGATCTCCTTCCTGTCCACGGGACTCTCAAGGATCTTCTCCAATACCACAGTTCAGATGGATCAATTCTTTGGCGCTCAGCCTTCTTTATGGTCCAACTCTCACATCCATACATGACTACTGGAAAAACCATAGCTTTAACTAGATGGACCTTTGTTGGCAAAGTGGTGTCTCTGCTTTTTAATACACTGTCTAGGTTGGTCGTAGCTTTTCTTCCAAGGAGCAAGTGCCTTTTAATTTCATGGCTGCGGTCACCATCTGCAGTGATTTTGGAGCCTGTATGTTATTTGTCTCATATAGAAATGTTATTATTTATCCAGGGATTCATTTGAATTTGAGTCACTTTCAAGGTGATTCTTTTGTTGAAATGTTATTCAAGTTTTCTTTTCCTTTTCACAGGCAAGCAGATACGCTACTGTCAGTGAAAGGGTGCACGCACAAGTGCAGCAATTCCTGAAAGAAGGTTACTTGAGGGAGGAGCTGGTTCTGGACAACATCCCAAGGCTTCTGAACTGCCTGAGAGATGGCAACGTCGCCATCCGCTGGCTGATGCTTCATACGGCGGACTCTGGTAACACACAAAAGGCGTGACCGTGTGTGTCCCTCCGTATATAGGCGTGCAAACCCTGATCGCCACGTGATGCCAAATGGTTTAGCCCTTGAATGAGAATCAAGTTGTTTTTGTAAAATGGTCGTTTTTGCATCAGTTTGGTCAAAGCAGTGGCCCACCTGAACAGCCCCTGTGCCAGATCCTGTTAGGTGCTTAGGAGTATGAGGACACCTACCTCCCAGGCTCGAGGAGCTCATCACTGGTCAGACTGGGAAGATCAGATGTCTACTGGTGAAAAAGTTTAAATGTGGATCAGCCTTCCAAAGATGTCCATGGCCTAGTCCATGGACCCTGCGGGCATGTTATATTACAGGGCAAAGTAGATTCAAGTTGCAGGTGGAATTGATGTTTCTATAATCAGCTGACCGTAAAGTAAGGAGCTTATCCCAGTGGGCCCAGCATGATTACAAGTATCCTTAATTGGGAAGAGGGAAGCAGAAGAGTCAGAACTAGACAGGTGGCATCATTAAAAAGACTCAGACGGTCCCTGCTGGCTTTCAAGATGGAAAGGGCCACAAGCCAAGGAGTACAAGCAGCTTCTAGATTCTGAAAAAGACCAAGAAACAATTTTCCCCTGGAACCTCCAGAAAGCACACAGTCCCCCTGATAACCTCGATTTTAGCCTAGTGAAGGCCAGTCAGATTTCTCACCTCTGGAACTATAAGAGAATAAATTTGTATCATGTTAAGCCACTAAATTTGTGGCAATTTGTTACAGCAGCAATAAGAAGCAGATACAAGGGCCAGGCCAGCACCTAAGAGCCAGATGTGTGAAACAGACAGTTGGTGGGATTTGAGTCCAGAGTCCAGAACAGGAGAGAAACATTGCTTGGGGTGGAGGAAGGCTCTTCACAGAAGGCAGGAGCTGACCAACCCTTGGTACGATTTCACAGTAAAAAGCAGAAAAAATTCTAGACTGGAGAAATGACCAAAGAAAGGACAGAGGGAAGGACAGAAAACTGTGGGCCCACTTTGCTGAGGAACTGGCTAGATCAGGGTGCTTAATTAAGACGATGAGATTTTAATTTTTTCTGGGCATGGTTAGTCATGTTTGATACCCTTTTGTCTGTCAAGAGAGTTTCACAGATCATGTAAAACACTTCCACAGAGTCCATAAGCCCACGACTTTGAAACCCCTGGTTTACTGGTCCCCCTTAGGTTGGACCAACACCTGAGCTTATTCAGGGTCGACACAGTTCCTTATACTTAGTATTAATAAATGCTCGATCAATATTAATCGCTAATTAGTTCCCTCATCCGGAGTTGCACGCTCCTTCGCCTAAGAGTGATGTCATTCAGCAGTCCTAGAAAGCCAAGGCTCTCGTTTTTGTTTTTCACTCAACAAATTTTTGTAGAGCATCTACCCTAGTCCTGCTTTCAATACCTACTGGTTTTTTTCAGGTGAGATTGTCTCTCAAAAAAAAAAAAACTATCCATACCAGATAATCCTGCATCCTTCCTGGGTAACGCGGTAGATCCGTCTCCCAACCCCTCCGGGCAAGATGCCCTTGACACTGCCTCTAGCTGCCACCTGTCTCTGCTTCCTGTGAGTGGTCAGCAGTGAGAATAGCTGGTGGACTTCCCCATCCTTTAGCTCTTTGAAAACATGGGGAGTTTCTCCTCAGCCTTGCCTCTTCACACTAGAAATGACCAGCTTCTTAAATCCTTCACACGAATGCTGCTTTCCAGCTTTATTTTTGTTTTTCATCGTTTTGCTTCTTGGCCTAGACCTCTCTCCATTTACCGTTTAATCACAGCATGCATATCAGGGACAAAGTTTTTAATCATCTCATGGACTAATCTTTAACTAGTCAAGTTTATGTTTTACTTAAAATCTAGCCCTAATATGAGAATTTTACTACATTGACTCAGCTTATAATTTTCTTTACCAGAAGTCTTACATTCAGAAGCATGTAAACAACTCAAGCCCTCACTTTATCCCATCATAAAGCAAACTGTGGTTTTCTAGTGACTCAGCCTCCTCTTTGTCTTCCGGATGACTGTGCCTAATAGCCGTGCCTGTGTTCTGGAAGCCAGTGGTCTCCTGGATTTGTGCCCCTGCCAGGGACTGGCTCAGCTTGCTAGAGTTTTATGCTTTTATCTTCAGCCACATCTGTTTTCCATTTCAGAGCTGGCAATTATCTGATCTGATTGCACAAGGTCAGAATTTACCAGAAACAAATGATTTGCCTATCTGGTTGTGAGTCATATATGGGAAAAGTAACTGCTTATTTAGCTTTTATGCTGTTTTGGTCATGGTGTGCAGAAAGGAAGGCATTTTTCTCATATTCCCTCCTGTTAACCCGCTGGAGCTATTTGTTAATGCACAGTGATGATCCCTTCCAAAACTGAAAGGAAATTAATATCAGATTTCGTGTTGAATTAGAATTTATATAAAAACAAATGGAACTCCTTACAGGTTGGGTGGTTGTTGTTGTTGTTTCCTGTTTCGTTTTTGTTTTTTATGTTAGGCAAACCTGAAGCTGAAAACGGTCTCTGTGTGATCAATGTCATCAGTTCCAATGTATTTCTTCCTAGGGACTTGTGGAGAATGCTTGGTAAATCAGAACTCTGCAGTTTCCCATGAAAACTGAGCCCTTCTCCAGGTTGTCATGAGTCTCTTCCTGATGCAGCAACTTGGAAATCAATATATAAAATAACCTCGCTCAAGCTTCACCATAACTGAAGCACCAAAAACGCCTGTGATATGTGCTTGTAAAGCGTGGTCATCCTGTACATACCGGACATCCTAAGATGCCGGTAGGAGGGCTCAGAAAGCCTGAACAAGCACGAAGATACTAGAGCAACTGTGAGGGACCTGGTGCCTTAATGGCTGTGAACTTTCTGACAATGTTTATTGTCTTAAAGACTTTATTTTGACTTTATTTGCAGTCTAAGTAGCTTTTACGTGTAAATATTTTGCCTTATCCTATTTTTTCTTTTTCTTTCTTGCATAAATAATTAACCCCATAAATCAGTTTCAGCAAATAGCATAATTTTTTATTCTATATATTTTTAAACATGTTTATTTTATTTGAAATGATTTATCTTGGCAACTGATACACTGACCAGGATATCAAAACATCTGGTGACTTACGCCTGGGTCAATCACTGCCTAATTTTGTGACCTTAGCCTAGTAGCCATACACTCTCCAGGTCTAGGTGGTGGATAATCCAGAAAGCTCTGAGTATCAGTCATGCCTTTACAAAGAGCATGAGAATGGAGTCAGGCCTGGTTCTTCTGGTTTGGTCATGGTGTGCAGAAAGGAAGGCGTATTTCTCATATTCCCTCCTGTTAACCCACTGGAGCTAATTGTTAATGCGCAGTGATGTTCCCTTCCAAAACTGAAAGGAAATTAATATCAGATTTTGTGTTGAATTAGAATTTATATAAAAACAAATGGAACTCCTTACAGGTTGGGTTGTTGTTGTTGTTGTTGTTTCCTGTTTCATTTTTGTTTTTTAAGTTGGGCTTCTTCTTCATCTCTGTGTGGTGACCCTGCTCCCCTTGTTCTGTCGGTGGTCCCCAAGGACATCCCGGGTTCCATGCTTTACTAGGCTCAGCGTATGTATTTATGGCTATGGTTTGCAACAGCAGAAAGATAGCACAATCGTCACAGGGCAGAGGTGCCTGGGGTGAAGTCTAGAGGAAACGAGGCAAAAGCTCTTAAGAGTTCTCTCCAAGTGGAGTCCCACAGGGTCCATTTAGTTCCCCTCACAATGAGTTGTGACAGCACGTGTAAAATGTCAACCAGGGAAGCCCATTAGAAACTGTGTCCATGGTTTTTGTTGGGAGCAGGGGATGCTCCTTAAGACAGCCTCTACCTGGCAGGTACCAACATTCCAGACTCCCAGAAGGAAAGCAGGTGCACATCGTAAAGCACATTGTACAAAGGGTTAAAGCATGGTGGACCATTCTTATCAGTTCTCAAAATGGTGGGAACCCTTCCAAAATCCAAATTCCCGAATGCCAGCCAAGAGCCAACCTTGCTAACAGGCCTTTTTGAAGATGGCAGTCTCAGGCCTGCTGTGTTAAATCTTTTCTGCACACCTGTCCATAGCTGAATGGCAGAGATCAGTGCCCAACACAAAGCAGCTTCAAACAGACAGGACACAAGCAGGCACCTACTAAGGGAATAGTGCCAAAAGGCTCGACCCATCATTGGTGCCAAAAGCACTGACCCACAGACGGTCGATAATCAACCAACCACAGGATACTTAGAAAATTTGGAAACACTGTTCTCTCTTTGCTGTTTTTCATTCAACAGTATATCACAATGACATTCTTTGTCAGATTCAATATTATATTTAGCAGTTCAATTGTACTTCCTCCAGCATAGATATAATTTATTTTACCATCCATCATTGATATGCATTTTTCTTATTACTTTTTAAATGCTTAAAAGAAGGGAAATGAAAGTGTTTCAGAATCCATCTTACTTATAGGTATTTTCTACACATTTAGTAAATTGGAAACTCTTTTCTCCCCATGTCTAGCCTGTGACCCAAACAACAAACGCCTTCGTCAAATCAAGGACCAGATTCTAACAGACTTGAGGTACAATCCCAAGATCCTCTTTCAATTGCTGTTGGATACTGCACAATTTGAGTTTATACTCAAAGAGGTAAAAATATTGAATAAGTAACCACCAAAATATTTTCTTAATGGTTAATTTTTTTTTTTTAAGAAATTAGGATTTTTGTAACTGTGTCTTTGATTCAAGCTAAAGATTCTAGCTGTCTGAGATAATTCTTATATTCAAAAGATGAGATTAAACATTTAACAGGCATTTAGTCTCTACTGTTATTTAGGGATACAGTGATGGGGAAAAGATGCCCCAGATTATGGAGGTTATGGTCTAGTGAGGAATGTGGATAGTAAACAGAGAACTACACAAATGAAAATGTAAATAAAAGCTGAGGTGTGTGCTCTGAAGGAGAGGAGCGTAGTTCTCCACCTAAAAGAAAGGATCCTGTCCTAGCTTTCATGGCTTCCCTGAGAAGGGCAGCAGGAGCTTTTGAAGGACACTGAGAGAGGGACCTGCCAGAGTTAGCTAAGACAGAGATGGGAGCATGATGGAGACCATCGCACAGGGAAGACAGACTCTGTCTCAGTCCCCTCAGCTAGAGGAGAGCCTGGCCAGTTCCGGCCTGAAAGATCAGCTGGCTGGAGGGGAGAGAATACAACAGAAAGGTGTTAGGAAGTGAGGTTGACAGGTAGGCAGGAGCCAGCCGGTGCTGGGCCTTGCAGGATAGTCGTCTTCATCTTAAAAGCCATGAAAACCTATTGGAAAGGCCTAAATAAGGTGGTAGTTTGCATTTAAACAAACTTGACCTAAGGACTTTAAGGAATTTGAGTTTACAAAAGGAAATTCTGTGCTGGTTTTTCTCCTTAATAAGCCTCCATGGGCATAATTGGACTTCCCTGGTGGCTCAGATGGTAAAGAATCTGCCTGCAATACAGGAGACCTGGGTTTGATCCCTGGGTTATGAAGATCCCCTGGAGGAGGGCGTGGCAATTCACTCGAGTATTCTTACCTGGAGAATCAGAGGGGCCTGATGGGCTAGTCCATGGGGTTTCAAACAATTAGACAAGATTGAGCAACTAAGCATAGCACATGGGCATGATAAGAAT
Source organism: Neotragus pygmaeus (assembly GCA_006410875.1). NCBI lineage: Eukaryota > Metazoa > Chordata > Mammalia > Artiodactyla > Bovidae > Neotragus > Neotragus pygmaeus. The sequence continues at coordinate 1,823,019 of SJYV01020350.1, read as the reverse complement.
GGCAGACACCTGGGGGTGTCCAGGTTCTACAGAAAGTTTGGGGGTTTGGATCAGGTGGCCTCTGGAACTAGCCGCAGACCTTGAAGCTCATTCAGAACCAACACTCACTTTACCTTAATTAGTCTGAGAGCCACCATCTGAAAGATGGTCTAGCTTTTTTTTACCCCCCAATTGGTATAAAGTAGTGATGCTTAAGAGATGGCATCTGAATGATGTTGATTTTAGGTACCTATTTTTATAATAAACTGGGTTTGACTCAGGCTTTCTTAGTAAACTGCCTAAGCTGGATTTTTCTCTTAAAATCAGTAAATCTCATCTGTCTCTTCAACAGATGTTCAAGCAAATGCTTTCAGAAAAGCAGGCCAAATGGGAGCATTACAAGAAGGAGGGCTCAGAGCGGATGATGGAGCTTGCTGATGTCTTTTCAGGAGTCAAACCCCTAACCAGAGTGGAGAAAAATGGTAATTGCTGGAGAGGAAACATCAGTGTATTTGAAATGTGTACACAGTTTATAGGAAACCAGCAGAGTAAAAAGTCATTATTGTGTTGTTACTGTGTGCTGGGGTGTTGCTGATAAAGATCAGAAATTTAGTTTTGACTGCCCTAGCCTATTGCTCCCTTTGGAAATCTCATATTCTCTCTCAACTTCAGGTTTCTTTCATATGAAATAAGAAACTGGGGGCCAAATTGGGGCTTAGAGTCATAATCCTCCACCTACCACCACAGTATACAAAGCTAGTGCCTTTAGTGTGTCATTTATTTGCATTGGGGGAGGTAATTACTTTCATCATCCTCTCAGAAGGATACTTCTCCCAAGAATATTAATAACCACTAAATGGATGATACCTAGGAGTCTTGCGTGCCAATCCTGTTTGCTGCTGCTTCACTGATGAACTTGCCATCTAGTGGCACAGTAGGGGACCTGCAGACTGTTTTGAAACAACAGTGTGTGTGTCTGTGTGTGTGTGTCTCAATCCCTCAGTCTTTGCAGCCCCATGGACTGTAGCCTTGCCAGGCTCCTCCGTCCGTGGGATTTTCCAGGCAAGAATACTGAAATTGGTTGCCATTTCCTACTCCAGGGGATCTTCCTGACTCAGGGATTGAACCTGTCTCCTGCATTGGCAGGTGGGTTCTTTACCATTACGCCACGTGAGAAGCCCAACATAGCCACAGCTTAGGTTTAACTTTGACAGTTTCAATCTTGCTTTTTAAGGAAATTATACCCATAGGATAATTGTGCTGTCACTTCAAACTTGCATAAAGATAGGATCCTTTCAAATTGCCCCTGAAAGACCATTCTGAGTTTTAAGGGGACAAATTAAACTATTTTTTCTTAGCCTCGATATTTGTTTTAACCGTCAAATTTATTTCTGATAAAGTTAATTATACAGTAAAATTGGTAATAGTATAGATTTTTATTAAAAAGTGTAACTCTGATATTCATAGTCAGTATAAACTTGTGATTACTGTATTTGGCTCTTATTGATTTATTTGATGCTGAATGGCCGATCCAAAATATATTTCCAAATTATGTTATTATTCCTACTGAAGCTTCCCTGGTGACTCAGATGGTAAAGAATCTGCCTGCAGTGCAGGAGACCTGGCTTCGATCCCTGGGTCAGGAAGATCCCGAGGAGCAGGAAATGGCAACTGACTCCAGTATTCTTCCCTGAAAAACTTTATGGACAGAGGAGCCTAGCAGGCTACAGTCCATGGGGTCACGAAGATTGAGCAACTGAATTCACTCACGCACAGTTGTTTCAAAGCAGTCTGCAGGTCCCCTCTTGTGCCACTAGATGGCAGATGTGTCAGTGAAGAAGACCCAATCAGGATTGGAACACAAGACTCTTAGATATCATCTGTGTTAGTGGTTATTAATTTTCTTTTGAGAAGTAGCCTCCTGAGAAGATCATGAAAGTTATTCCCTCCTGTTGAAAAAAGTTGACCAGTTTTTGATGATATAAAATTGGCAACAGGTTTCACAGATCACCATATTGTATCTTAAAAAAACAAAGAACCTCCGGTACCAATCTAACCAGATAAGTTGTCTAAAATCAGGCACATTTATCTTTATTCTAGTCTCTTTTTAGTTCAGTCGCTCAGTCGTGTCTGACTTTTTGCGACCCCATGAATTGCAGCACGCCAGGCCTCCCTGTCNCCAAAAGTAACAAAGGTACAAAGCCTGGATCTCAACCATCACCTCAGACTCCAAATTCTTTGTACTTTCTCCTATAGCATAGCTGTCCTTTGGTCCTACAAAAAAAAAAAGTTTAAAATTGCAACTAGTTTTCTTCATGTCAGTTTTTTTAATTAGAGTGTAATTTCTTTACAGTGTTGTGTTAGTTTATGCTATACCACAAAGTGAATCAGCTATATGTGTCCCTATATCCCCTCCCTCTGTGACCTCCCTCCCACCCTATGTCAATTCTTTTTTTTTTAAATACTTTTATTTACTTATTTTTGACTCTGCTGGGTCTTCGTTGCTGCACAGGCTTTTCTCTAGTTTGGCGAGTGGAGGCTACGCTCTAGTAGCTGTGGCGCATGGGCTTAGCTGCTCAGTATGTGGGATCCTTGCGATTCAAGGGTCAAACCCATATCTCCAGCATTGGCAGGTGTATCCTTAACCACTGAGCAACCAGGGAACCCAGATGTCAGTCCTTAAAATAACTTAGATTATAAGCTTTTAAGTGCTTTTATTGAAGTGAAATTATCCCATTGATGACACACAAAAAAACCTTTAGCTTTTTTAACTTGGTGAGGTGAGAAGAGCAAAGGCTTTGACTCTGAACAGTTTGCATACGCTGGCTCTTCCATTAAGTGACTCTAAGCCACAGAGGCTCTTAATATCTCCAGGTATCGGCATTCTTATCTGAGAAACAGCTTTTGATTCCACTCCATAGAGTTTTGTGAAGGTAAGATGAAACGAAGCTTAAACCCTTGCCTAATACACTGGGGGTCTCAGAGCATGTTAACAGTACTCACCATTTCTGCCTTAAGAAATGCCAACTGGTTTGTGAGTGCAAATGGCACCCCCTAATCCATTCAGATTCCCCACAGCTCACCACTCACATGTCACTCTCCTACACGTTGGTCCCACTTTGCCCTCCAAAATGTGCCATTGCCCTTTTGCCCCAAAGTTTCTGCTGTATCAGTCTCTTCATCTAGGGACAGTTAATCCTTCTCCCCACTCTGCCCCTGCAGACCTTCACCCGTCCTCCCACCTCTGTGAAAATCCTGCGGTTCCTCCCCGACTCCTCCCCTCCCCCACTGCCGTCTTGGCACACATCAGTTTACATGTACCCTGTCTGCCAGGCGTTATAAACTCTGTATAGAAAGTTTCATCACTTTTACTAGGTCACATGCCTCAGGCATTTTTGTTGTTAAAATTTGGAGACTTCCTGAGAACAATTGATAGATACATAGTAATAGCTTTGTAAAAACTGGACTTGTGAAAGATGATTAAAGTCATAGCCACTGCTACAGTTGTTCTGGGATTTCAGTAGTCTTTTCTTGTTTCTATATTAATAGAAAATCTTCAAGCTTGGTTCAGAGAGATTTCAAAACAAATATTATCACTAAATTATGATGATTCTACCGCCGCGGGCAGAAAAACTGTGCAGCTAATACAGGCTTTGGAAGAGGTAAGGAAAGTCTTTAAGTGACAGTTCTTGGATCATGAACCATACTTTTGACCTACACAGCAGTCCTGGAAACATATTTAAGAGACTGTTTCATCAGAAGTAAAAGCAGTATAAGTGAATATGTTGTATTCACTTATGTTGTATTCACTGTTGTATACGGTGTCCTAAAACTGGAAAAATAACTAAATGATAATAAAGAGAATGGTAGTGAAATTTATGATATTTCAGCTTGCAGAAACATGTATGTAGTCTTGAAAAACTAATCATGAAGGCAATATAGAGACATTGGGAAATTTAAGATAAGGAAGTGAAAGCAAATTTCCATTATATGCACCATTTTTAGGCTTGTAAAAAATACATGCCTTGGGGGAAAACCTAGAAGAAGATATACAAAAATAAAAATAGTTGTATAATGATCATATGCTTTAAAATAATGTGTTTTCTTTTCTGGAAAAGAAAAGTTTGTTTTTTATTTACTGAAAAATTATTGTCAAAAGAGGATCTTACCTCCACATTCTTAAAACTTGTATGTTTAACAAGGAAAATAAACAAAGCATCAGAACAACAAGCACATACTCTATTATCTAAAAACAAAAATCATCCATCCTCACCTGGAACTCTGTCCAACTGATGTGTATGCATTCATCCTTTTCTTATAAGCTCTTTCTTATTTTTACAAGGGTTTTAGGCTGGCCACTATTAGGGCAGCACAGTATAATGCTCCATTGATAGCATGCCAGTTTCCATAACCATTCCAGAACAATTGCTCACTTGTGCTGTTTCTATTTTGGTTGTTTTTGGATTTTCTAGTCAACAGTACAACTATAAACAATGTTATAAATCTGGGTGCTTTTTCTCTTTTGCATTATTTCTTTTGGCGTGTGGTCCATGCCCATTGAATTATACACTTTAAAATGTCAGAACACTGTGGAATCATTATTTATTAAAGAGTTCACCAAAAGAACTTAAAAGTGTACAAGTGCCCACTCCTTGGTTGTGGCATGATTTATTTTGTTTTTTAGCAAGCCAGCAAATCTGCAGAATTAGAATTTTCCAATATATGTTTATCGACATTGAAGTGGAAAATGGGAGTATTTGCTCATTATGTTATATATGTACAGCATAAGAAATAGTGGAACATTTTCTAATTCTAGAAATATATGCATTGTTTTCTGACTTGACTTGTACATTTCTGAAACTATATTTTGAAATTAAAATTTTGCCAAGAATGTTAGTTAAGTAGTGTGCTTTATTTGAAGTGTTTTCAAAGAAAAATGAACACCATGCAGGCTGTTCAAATTTTTTAAATCCAGTGTGTTTATGTATCTCAGGTTCAAGAATTTCACCAGCTCGAATCAAATCTGCAAGTGTGTCAGTTTCTTGCTGATACTCGCAAGTTTCTCCACCAAATGATCCGAACCATTAACATCAAAGAGGAGGTCCTGATCACAATGCAGATCATTGGGGACCTCTCTTTTGCTTGGCAGTTAATTGACAGGTAATGTGGACACCCTGACATTGGTCCTGATGGAAGCCACTGTGAGCATCGTCTTACCACTGATGTCTTTTTGCAGTTTCACGTCTATCATGCAGGAGAGCATAAGGGTGAACCCATCCATGGTCACTAAACTCAGAGCTACATTCCTCAAGGTAAGCAAGTAACAGGAAGATCACATTTGCAGTTTCTGAGCAAGCGTTGACCTTCATTTTTACCTCATTCATTAATTCAGTCCAAGATCTCATCCTTTTAAAAAGTTGGACAATTTTAAGTATTTTTATAGACTGAAAGCTTTTAGCAAATTTTTCATGAGAGTGTAATTGGCAAAAGATATGAGAAATGAAGTTTAAATTCAAAATAGATGTTGGGATGTCTTACAAAAATTGTTTTTAATGAAGAAATTGATTTTTTTGTTAGTTTTACCAAGATACTAAAAATGCACAAACTTTATTCCCTAGACATGAATAAAATCCTTTTACTTATGCACTTAAAAAAAATTCTGGTTGGGCTTCTGCTATATTCTAAGATCTCCTTTAAATAGTAGGGAAGGGGACTTCCTTGGTGATTCAGTGGTTAAGACTCCAAGCTTCCAATGCAGGGGACATGGGTTCAATCCCTGGTCAGGGAACTAAGATCTCACATGCCACATGGTTCAGCCAAGAAATAAAATTAAAAAATAAAAAGGTTAGGTAATAATGGTGAACAAAACAGGCATGGATTGACCCTTCTCTCAAAGTAATTTCATTTGGTGATAAATGAACAAATAATTTACTCAATGTCTTCTGATGAAATTCCCATACATATCAAATCTGAGGGGCACTTTCACATTTTAACATTTCTGTGACTGAAATGGGTTGTAGATGATGGCGCATCATAATTTAGTTGTCAGCATGTGGTTTTTGGTTGTTGTTTTTTTGAGCAGTGCATCAAATAATGGCACTTCTTACAAGCCATGTCGTCTTAGATTAGACTCAATGTAGTAGTCCATCAGTCAGAATGTCCAGTCTCCATAGAGAAGTAGCTGCCTTCTATAGCTCAGTGGCTCAAACTTGAGCATGCAGGATAATCGCCTTGAAGACGTATCACAGCCCAGATTGCTGGGCCCCACCCCTGGAGCTTCTGATGAAGTATACCTATATGGGGCTTGAGAATCAGCATCTCTAACAAGATCTCAGGTGATGCTGATACTGCTGGTCCAGCGACCACAACTTGAGAGCCACTGCCACAGCAGATACCTGTCATTTTACATTATATCCTTGTCAGAAACTGAACTGATGAAGTACAGTCATTGTGGCTGTCTTTTGAGCAAACCCTAGGAGCTTCATGGTATGTTACTGCTTCTAGAAAGAAAGATTTCTAGGACTTTTTGAAACAGAGAAACAGTGGTGTCTTATTTTCCTTCCAGCTTGCCTCTGCCCTTGACCTGCCCCTTCTCCGTATTAATCAAGCAAATAGCCCTGACCTTCTCAGCGTGTCTCAATATTATTCTGGTGAATTGGTGTCCTATGTGAGAAAGGTAAGAAATGCATCAAGATGATACTTATTTTAATGGCAAACTAACTGCTATTTTAAATACAGGCAATGGCACCCCACTCGTACTCTTGCCTGGAAAATCCCAAGGGTGGAGGAGCCTAGTTGGCTGCAGTCCATGGGGTCGCTAAGAGTCGGACACGACAGCGACTTCACTTTCACTTGTCACTTTCATGCATTGGAGAAGGAAATGGCAACCCACTGCAGTGTTCTTGCCTGGAGAATTCCAGGGACGGGGGAGCCTAGTGAGCTGCCGTCTCTGGGGTCGCACAGAGTCGGACAGAGTCGGACACGACTAAAGCGACTTAGCAGTAGCAACTGCTATTTTAAATACAAATGATGTGCTTGGGTCCCTGAAAAGAAGTAACACCTGTTATTCCTTTCCCTTACTCCTTTTTTTTTTAATTGACGCGTACTTAATTTATGATGTATTAGCTTCAAGTATGCAGCAAAGTGATTTAGTTATACGTATATACATAGATTATTATAAGACCATGGTCTGTAGTAGGTCCTTGTTGTTTATCTGTTGTATACATAGTAGTTGTGTATACTTTTCCTTAATTCTTAATTTGATTCCTGGAATTTTCAATACCTGAAAATAAATTTATTCTTACTGGCACTGTGGGTGTGCAGATACGTTTTTACTTTCAAAGAACTTTTATACTTATTTTTTAAATGCTGATGGTATTAACCCCCATTTTATAGGTGTAGAGATTGAGAAACATAGATCTTGGTAGCTTCTTCAAAGTCACAGTTGGTAACTGACTGATTGGAACTTTTCAGTTTTCAGGAGAATTTTGGTCCCTGTTTCAATAACTTATGGTGTAACTTAGAGCCACACAATGGCATCCCACTCCAGTACTCTTGCCTAGAAAATCCCATGGACAGAGGAGCCTGGTAGGCTGCAGTCCATGGGGTCGCGAAGAGTCGGACACGACTGAGCAACTTCACTTTCACTTTTCACTTTCATGCATTGGAGAAGGAAATGGCAACCCACTCCAGTGTTCTTGCCTGGAGAATCCCAGGGATG
>SJYV01020350.1:1786182-1813992 GCA_006410875.1 Neotragus pygmaeus | reverse complement strand
GTACTCTTGCCTGGAAAATCCCAAGGGTGGAGGAGCCTAGTTGGCTGCAGTCCATGGGGTCGCTAAGAGTCGGACACGACAGCGACTTCACTTTCACTTGTCACTTTCATGCATTGGAGAAGGAAATGGCAACCCACTGCAGTGTTCTTGCCTGGAGAATTCCAGGGACGGGGGAGCCTAGTGAGCTGCCGTCTCTGGGGTCGCACAGAGTCGGACAGAGTCGGACACGACTAAAGCAACTTAGCAGTAGCAACTGCTATTTTAAATACAAATGATGTGCTTGGGTCCCTGAAAAGAAGTAACACCTGTTATTCCTTTCCCTTACTCCTTTTTTTTTTAATTGACGCGTACTTAATTTATGATGTATTAGCTTCAAGTATGCAGCAAAGTGATTTAGTTATACGTATATACATAGATTATTATAAGACCATGGTCTGTAGTAGGTCCTTGTTGTTTATCTGTTGTATACATAGTAGTTGTGTATACTTTTCCTTAATTCTTAATTTGATTCCTGGAATTTTCAATACCTGAAAATAAATTTATTCTTACTGGCACTGTGGGTGTGCAGATACGTTTTTACTTTCAAAGAACTTTTATACTTATTTTTTAAATGCTGATGGTATTAACCCCCATTTTATAGGTGTAGAGATTGAGAAACATAGATCTTGGTAGCTTCTTCAAAGTCACAGTTGGTAACTGACTGATTGGAACTTTTCAGTTTTCAGGAGAATTTTGGTCCCTGTTTCAATAACTTATGGTGTAACTTAGAGCCACACAATGGCATCCCACTCCAGTACTCTTGCCTAGAAAATCCCATGGACAGAGGAGCCTGGTAGGCTGCAGTCCATGGGGTCGCGAAGAGTCGGACACGACTGAGCAACTTCACTTTCACTTTTCACTTTCATGCATTGGAGAAGGAAATGGCAACCCACTCCAGTGTTCTTGCCTGGAGAATCCCAGGGATGGGGGAGCCTGGTGGCTGCCATCTCTGGGGTCCCACAGAGTTGGACACGACTGAAGCTACTTAGCAGCAGCAGTAGTAGAGCCACACAGGCCTGGATTCAAAATTGTCCTGTGTCACATACTAGCTGAGGGCTCTACAGCCATGTTACTTAACATCTCTGAATCTCAGCTTTTGAAAAATTTACAATGTGGGAGTGATACATCTTTTACAGCATTTATAGGAGACTTAGCTTTATCTCCTGTGAGCAATTCATCTTTGAAGGAACGTAGCCCTGTGCCTGGAAACAGTTACTAAAAGAATGCTTGTGAGAGCCCCCCAGCACCCTTTCCTGCAGATGAAGGGCTTTTTTTTTTCTTAATAGATGCAAACCCTTTTTACTATTGTCCTAGCATCTGTCAAACTAAGAAAGAGGAAATAGGAGGTTCACTTGTTTTTCCTCTTTTCCCTTTCACTAAAGGTGTTGCAGATTATTCCAGAAAGCATGTTTACTTCTCTTCTAAAGATCATAAAGCTTCAGACCCATGATATCATTGAAGTGCCCACCCGGTTGGACAAAGACAAACTGAGGGACTATGCTCAGCTCGGCCCGCGATATGAGGTGGTGTTTCCCTTTAAGATCTGCCTTTTGATGTTTAACCGCCCAAACCATGAAATAGCACAACTCTGTGTCCCCTACCGTATCCCCAAGACCCCCGGATCAGTTCTGATTTATTTTTCTACTCGCTCAGTAGTAACCAGGTTTTGTTATTTTAGTGCAAGCTTACCTTCATTCTTTACAGTGTCCCGGTATCATTCAAGGCCTCACCTGCCTGGATGTTCTCAGAGGAAATGGAACTCAGTTGGTCACTTTTCTTTTGAACGGTCTTGGTTCATGACTCAGTGGTTCAAAATAATCCATATTCCATGAACGAAGTAATCCATATTCCATAAACCACTTCAAACAGGCAGATATTTAAGGCCATTCCACAATTGAGCAGTCTCAGAAGTAGTTCTTCCCAAATGCCTCTGCATTTCTTTCTCCCTGAACTTAGAGACCTGAAAAATAAAATCAAGTAAAATTTGAAAATGTGATAACCAGCATCAGTTTCACATCCTTTGATACAACTCCAGAAGTTTCATTAGGCATTGAGATCATCAAGCTCAGAATTTCCACATTGATTCTAACTCAAGAATAGAGCCTCAGTCAATCTTTTCAGTGTCTCCCAGCATTGTTTGAAAAGAATGTGGACTGCAGTAAAAGGGAGATTACCTTTTCAGTGTCTCCATGAGCCTTTTGATTTTGGAAGGTATCATCTGTATCACTGAGTCCTGCTTTCATCTAATGTGTGAAATACTGAGGCCCAAAGAAGGGGAAGTGATTGATCAAAGGGTAAAGAATGATTGAACATCTTCTGACTCAGTCACCCGGTAGGTCTGACAGTGGTCAACACCACAGAGCCTTATTTCTGACCAGGACATGTACACGCAGGTGCCTTCAAGCTACATGCTTGTTCTCTTGGCTTTTCCCTTTCAGAACTATTATCAATTATTTTAGCTTCCCATAGAAGTGATGGGTCTTTTATGAGAAGTGCTTCATTAACCTCTTTTTCTTTGTTGAAGGTTGCCAAGCTTACTCATGCTATTTCCATTTTTACTGAAGGCATCTTAATGATGAAGACAACTTTAGTCGGCATCATCAAGGTAATGGTCTTAATGCTAGTCTCTGTGGCCTCATAGTAAGCCTCTCTGTCATTTGGATTTTTGCGGAGTTTATCCTGTGGGGATAGTGTCATCATCTTATGCTCCTCACTATTTCACATGCAGCATTTGATTTTCATTTTAGTCACTTATGAACAGAGAAGGAGAAAGCATTATTATCCTCATTTTTCATAACACCCAGGAATTCCTAAACACTAAGAAAAAAATTTTTATTGAATTTTTTTTGGAATAACGAAACAATAATTCAATTCTCTTAAGCAAAGAAGCTTGCTTACTTGATCACTTACTGTCTCTTTTCTGCTTGCCTGCAACCTTTCTTTCTCTTTAATGTTTTTATGACACACCAGGTGCAGAGAGCTGAGAGCATGGTACATCTCTGGCCACAGGCCATTGCCGTCACCGGTACATGCAAGCTCCTCGCTTCCCTTTTTCTTTCTCTTCTCCTTATACCCACCCCAGACCCCAGAGCACCCACTCTGTTTGATTTCTGTCCATAAATATGCAAGTCTCCTTATTTTTAGCAAGTAGTAGTATTTTATGTGTGCACATTTTTTATTCCTCTAAATCGTATTCTGCTACAAAGCCTCATTCTTTTTCTAACATTTCTCACTAGTTATTGCTTTCAGGATTTATTTATGTTGTAATGAGGTGGTTGGTTACTTCTTAATGCTGCAGAGAATTCCACAGTTTATTTAGCTGTTCCCCAGGGCACAGATGCTGCTCATTTTCATCCCTGTGCTTCCTGTTATCATCAGCAATGTCTAGATGAGCATCCCTGAACATGTCCCCACATAGGCCTATGCAAGAATTGTGCTGAAGTCTGCCTGTCCAGGAGTGGGTTGGAGTCTTAGGGCAGGCACATTTGTACTTAATTTGTCTCAGTACAGCCAGATTGCCTCCTCACATGACTTGTTTCCTGTGTATCTACCCCCATTTTGGCCAACACTAGCCATGATCCGCTTCCTAATTTTTGTTCTCTAAACGGGTCTAAAGTGGTATATCATTGCTGTTTTATTATACTTTGTAATCCTAAGATAACTAGTGATGCACCCACTCAGTTCGTGGTGCTCTTATTTATTTTTCCATTTATCTGACATCAGTAGAATCTTAACATTTCCAATTTTCTAAAGAATCTTCATTGAATTACTGGATATAACATTTGTGTTAATGAAATCCATGAAAATATAGGAAATGAACCTAAATAGAAACAGAACTTTACTATGTTGTTTCTTTGCTTTTTTACATTTCTTTTCCATGGGGATGGTCTTGATCCCTGTCTCCTGTACAATGTCCTGAACCTCATTCCATAGTNGGAACCAGTCTGTTGTTCCAAGTCCCGTTCTAACTGTTGCTTCCTGACCTGCATATAAGTTTCTCAAGAGGCAGGTCAGGTGGTCTAGTATTCCCATCTCTTTCAGAATTTTCCACAGTTTATTGTGATCCACACAGTAAAGATTTTGGCACAGTCAGTAAAGCAGAAATAGATGTTTTTCTGGAACTCTCTTGCTTTTTCCACGATCCAGCAGATGTTGGCAATTTGATATCTGGTTCCTCTGCCTTTTCTAAATCCAGCTTGAACATCTGGAAGTTCACGGTTCACGTATTGCTGAAGCCTAGCTTGGAGCATTACTTTACTAGCATGTGAGATGAGTGCAATTGTGCAGTAGTATGAACATTCTTTGGCATTGCCTTTCTTTGGGATTGGAATGAAAACAGACCTTTTCAGTGATATTCACTGTGCCTAAATAATACCTGTATGAGTCACAATTTATTAAGGTTTAATGTGTAATATATACTGAAATAGATGCTAAAAAAGCAGACATAGTACTTTTTTTGGTAAATGCTCCAATCTGCCTTGAGAGGGGAACACAGAACTGAACAATAGAAAGATTGGCTATGGCTGTACCAGGAGCCAACAAAGAGCGGAGAGAGATGAAAGGAGGGAGCCCCAATGTCTCTATCTTGGGGAATAAGAAAAGACCTCACAGAGAAGGCTATAGACCTAAGCTAGAAAGAATGAAGAAAAGAGGAGAGAGGATATTCTAGGCAGAGATAAGAAGCTTAGAATAGTGAGAGCCAAGGAATAATGTGGTTTGTCAAGAAATGATGAGGAGTTCTAACATGGCATAATGTTAATCAGACTAGTTTTTGAGGAATTCTTTGGCCAAGTCTAAGCAAGTATCATGCAGAAACCATAGTTTGTTTAAGGGCTCAATCCAGTCTTACACATTTCTGAATCAAACAAAAATATCCAGTTTTGTTAGTGACTATTTTCTTCTTTTGAATACTTCTTGTGAAAGAAGAGAGCTTTTTATGTGTGGCTAAAGATTTAAACTGTGGTGTTGGAGAAGACTCTTGAGAGTCCCTTGGACTGCAAGGAGATCCAACCAGTCCATTCTGAAGGAGATCAGCCCTGGGTATTCTTTGGAGGGAATGATGCTAAAGCTGAAACCCCAGTACTTTGGCCAACTCATGTGAAGAGTTTACTCACTGGAAGAGACTCTGATGCTGGGAGGGATTGGGGGCAGGAGGAGAAGGGGACGACAGAGGATGAGATGGCTGGATGACATCACTGAGTCGATGGACGTGAGTCTGAGTCAACTCCGGGAGCTGGTGATGGACAGGGAGGCCTGGCATGCTGCAATTCATGGGGTCACAAAGAGTCGGACGTGACTGAGCAACTGAACTGAACTGAAGGATTTAAACATGTGTTTCTTACTGTTAGCTCTTAGCGGACAGTACCGAACTTCAAAAAGGGAAACTGGTTGAGTTCAACAGAGTTGTTGTCGTTATTGTTTAGTTGCTAAGTTGTGTCTGACTCTTTTATGACCCCATGGATTGTAGTCCACCAGGCTCCTCTATCCATGGAATTTCCCAGGCAATGAGTGAATTGTCATTTCCTGCTCCAGGGAACCTTCCTGACTCAGGGATCAAACCTGTGTCTCCTGCATTTCCTGCATTGCAAGAAGATTCTTTACTACTGAGCCACCAGGGAAGCCCATTCAACAAGTAGTGTCAGCTTATTTTAATTATGAGTACATGAGAATATAAATAGAATATCAAATATCACGTGAAAAGCAAAATGTACAAATGGAACATACTTGAACAGAGCTCAGTTGATACTCTGATATCCTCTGAGGCAACTACTCCCTGCCCCACCCAACCCCTTCAAAGAAAAAGTTGCACTTAGTGGAAAGGGGCATGTTTGGGGTAGGGTTAATACTGGTGTGACTTCCTTTATATTGAATTATGAAGAGACTTTAATGCCTCATCTTGACAGAATTCTGGGGAAGCACAAATTGGAAGCAACATTACTTAGAAAATCACTATTTAATTCCCAGGTGACATTTGTGCCTCCATAAATTCTATAGAAGTGGATTTAAAAGTGGCTATCAGGAAGGACACTTTCAGTCACTGTTGGGGCCATCAGTGATGACCATACCATGGGATTGCGAAGAGTCGAACATGACTTGGTGACTGAATAGCAACATCAGGAAGGAAAAGGATGAAGGCAAATATATAAGTTTTGTTCATGTAGCAATTTACATAATATATAGAGAGTTCTGACAAAATGTGGCCCACTGGAGAAGGGAATAGCAAACCAAACCACTTCAGTATTCTTGCCTTGAGAATCTCACGAACAGTATGAAAAGCAAAAAGATAGGACACTGAAAGATGAACTCCCCAGGTCAGTAGGTGCCTAATATGCTACTGGAGATGAGTGGCAAAATAACTCCAGAAAGAACGATGAGTGGGAGCCAAAGCAAAAACAACAGCCAGTAGTGGATGTGACTGGTGATATAAGCAAGGTCTGAAGCTGTAAAGAGCAATATTGCATAGGAACCTGGAATGTTAGGTCCATGAATCAAGGNGCCCAGATTTAGCTTAGATAAAATAAACAGGAAATAATGCCTTGGGACTGTAGAAAATTAATCATTAGCCCAGTGAATGTAAGAAAACAGACTTAAAGAAATGATATTATACCACAACAGTGTTTCTACAGGAAGTAACACAGGATGAGGCCTTCATGATAAACTCTAGAAAGCTTTAGGAAACTCCAAGAAGGGTTTCTTCACCTCAAGACCAATCAAACTCTTTATAATGTTAATATATCTTGGGAACTTCCAAGACAAAGAGAGGTGGGTCTTGGCTACAGAACCTTCTTTGCATGGAGCGTTCCTATGACTCATGTTCCATAGAAAACTCTGTGATAAAGCCTGAGAGTTAGACCAGAAATCTGAGCACCAAGAATTGATGCTTTTGCACTGTGGTGTGGAGAAGACTCTTTAGAGTCCCTTGGACTGCAAGGAGATCCAGCCAGTCCATCCAAAGGAAATCAGTCCTGAATATCCATTGGAAGGACTGACGTTGAAGCTGAAATTCCAATACTTTGGCCACCTGCTGCAAAGAACTGACTCAATGGAAAAGACCCTGATGCTGGGAAAGATAGAAGGCAGGAGGAGAAGGGGATGGCAGAGGATGAGATGGCTGGATGGCATCACTCGATGGACTCGATAGACATGAGTTTGAGCAGCTCCAGGAGTTGGTGATGGACAGGGAAGCCTGGTATACTGCAGTCCATGGCGGTTGCAGAGTCAGACCTGACTGAGTGACTAAACTGGTGATTTTTGTTTTCTTCCAGGGTTATTTGCATAGCAACAGAAGTTATTTTACTCTGTCACAATTTAAGCAACAACATTCCAGAACACACAGTGCCACCCTACCCCTTAGGGACTAACTTGAAAATTATCCTCTTGTCTAAAATAAGTATCTACATCCTTTGAGAAAACACATCAGGTCCCTCTATGACAATCTTGGGAGAGATTAAACATGTACAGTAACATCCACTCTCCTTAGTGCTGAAGATAAAAATTAAAATTAAAAAGATCTGAAGTGGGATGTAGTGAATGNTCAGCTTGCAGAATGTTCTAGAATGTCATTTTGAATAGGAACAAGACCTTTCTTCCTATCTAACATATATCTGCTGTATCATGTTCAGTACAATCAGCTGATGTGCTTTTTGATCCTATCTTTTTTTTTATTTTGGTGGGTTTTTTTATTAATTTATTTAATTGAAGAATAATTGCTTTACAAAATTGTGTTGGTTTCTAAACATCAACAAATCAACCATAGATAGACATATGTCCCCTCCCTGTTGAATCTCCCTCCTACCTCCCACCCCATCCCACCCTTGATCCTATCTTATAAGCATTCATATTATAAGAAAACCCTTTTTAAATCAGCCCTTTCCTTCACTTCAAGTTTAAGAATTAAACTGATGTTTATGATTCCAGGTTCCTTCTTGTAGTGAAAAGAATTTGTTAAGCCTAAAGCAGACTGGAACTACAAAGGCTGTAATTTTTTTTTTTTTGCTCGATCATATTCTAGAGAATATGATCATTTTTCTCAAGAGAGAGCGGGCCTGAAATTTACATCTGAAATCACATCAGTCAGTTCAATTTAAAATTAAGATTAGAATCGTCAAATGATGAGAGAAATCATTGATACTCATTTTTTATATGAGGCTTTCTTCCCAAATGAATGAAATATATTCTTTATTGGATGCCTGGCATAAATCACCACCCACTCTAAATGGGGTAGGAATAAGTATTTCCAGAGCTGTCTTCAGCTGTCACGGTGGTCTCTCACTGAGATTTCCTTGACAGTCTCATGTAGGCGTCAGCGGTTGACAGACTGTGCCAGTCTAACAGCTTTCTGTTTCTTCTTTCATACAGCCGAGTGAACTGATGCCCAAGCTGAAAGAGCTGGGAGCCACCATGGATGGATTCCATCGTTCTTTTGAATATATTCAGGACTATGTCAACATTTATGGTCTGAAGATCTGGCAGGAAGAAGTATCTCGTATCATAAATTACAATGTGGAACAAGAGTGTAATAACTTCTTAAGAACAAAGGTATCTAAACAGATTTTAATATTCTTGACTATGTATCACTTCTGACATGCCCCAAACCTCAGAAATGCCAGCAACAAAGTTTGTTTAAATAATTACTAAAATTCCGTAACCACTGCAGAGTCACAGATGCCTTCAGAGTAACTTCAGGAGCTGTGAGGGTTGCAGAAAGGTTTCTGTGACCCCTGACCTCTCCAAGTTTACTGTCCTTAGGAGAAAGCAGACTTAATTACGTGGCTACAGAATGAAACCATCTGGTATAGTCAGTGTAAACCAAGTACTCAGGAGTTCCAAAGACTTAAGAGCTCATCTGGGTTGGGTCAGAGTATATACCCGAGAGTGTGTACCTAAATGCTGGGTCATTTAGTAGTTCTGCATTTAACTTGCAAACCACCAAACTGTTTCCCACAGTGCCTGCACCATTTGTTCATTCCCACCAGCAGTGTCTGAGGGTTCTAGGTTTTCCACATCCTCGCCAATACTTGTTAATTTCCTCTTTTTTTTCTTTTTAATTACAACCATCCTAGTGAGTCTGAATGGTATTTCATTGTGGTTTTGATTTGCATTTCCGTCATGACTAATGATGTTGAGCATCTTTTCATGTGCCTATCGACCAGGTTATATCTTCTTTGGAGAAATGTCAAGTCCTTTGCCTATTTTCTGTTGGATTATTTGAGCACCACATTCTTAAGTGTCACAGCTGAGAAGACCAATCTTAGTAATTAACAAGGAGTCACTCACAGGTTTTTAATTAGGGAACTGATATGATTCAGGTGACATTTTCCAAAGATTATGTATCTTCCAGCCCTATATTTTGGATGTTTATTATTACCTTGTCAACTTGTAAGACAGAAAGTAAGAAATTCCTGTGTCTTTTTCCACTTCTCAATCACTTCACTTTTTCACAGTTATTTCTTTTTATAATAATTATTATATGTGGTATTTCTGGGAGGCTGTTACTACAGTTTTTAAATTTTCTTCTTCAAAATCAAAGAGCTATTTATATTTACTATTCATGCAACATTTTCTTTGTAAAACTATGTAAGAAAATGATAACTAGGTTAACTTATCAAATATGGACTAAATATTTATGTCCTTGGGGTTTTTTTTTTTTTTTCCCTAGATTCAAGATTGGCAAAGTATGTACCAGTCCACTCATATTCCAATACCAAAGTTTACCCCTGTGGACGAGTCTGTAACATTTATTGGTCGACTCTGCAGAGAAATCTTGCGAATCACAGACCCAAAGTAGGTGTACCTTAATTCCACTGGGCCTTGAACATCATGGACAGCAAGTCTCTAAACATATCGATCATATCCTTGACCTCTACTCAGATTATAGCCTTGTTCCTGCCATCGTTGGAGCCTTTCTCGTGGGTTGATTAAGTTTATTTTTTCTAGGACTGCATGTTTTCCTCAGTGTGACTGAGGTCACCCCAGTCCAAAGACATATAAATGAAAACAATTAGAAGGTCTGTTCAGCCACCTCTTATTTTAGTCTATGCCTCTGTTTCTTTCCAGCTAACATTACTTGGGTCTGTGGACTACCTGGTTTATTAAAACTTTAAATTCCAAATTGCTCCTGTTACTCATGACCTACTCCCCCATAGCAGTCACTGGCCTTGCACGTGCCAGCTCACACCTTGCACTTCTAAGATGATCTTCTTGTTTCTCAGCCCCACCCTCAGGCACTTTTGCAGAAGACCCAGCATTTCCTGAGCACTCCCCTTGTGCGCTCCCCCTGGGCCCTGACACACATCCCTTTGCTTGCCCATCAGTAGGCACCATTATTCATCCCCTGTGCTTCTCGAAGTAACCGAGGCACAGAAAAGCTCAGTCACTTGCCCAGAAGTTAATAAATGGTGGCCCCAGAGTACATACCAGGCCCTCTGACTCTGGAGCCCAACTCTTAAAAGCCTGTGTCGTTCAAGGGCAACAGTGACTTACAGATTATATATACAGTCACATGGGTGAGAACCTCAGAGAATCAAAACGGCCACTGAGAATACTACAGGTGGGCACCACAGTGGGGACTTGCATGCTGTCTGTCCCAGTAAGTCCAGCTGAGCCCTCATTTTTCTTCAGTTGAGCCTCTGATGAAACAGCTGGTACTGAGCCCTACTCAGGGGAGAGCAGGCTCCTGTCTGCTCTCGTGTTCACCCCTGAGCCTGTGCCTGCTCAGTGGAATGACCCGTGTGGTTTCCCAGGGAAAGGTGGTATCTCTTCTTTCTCAGTCCAGCGATGCAGGTGAAGTTGACTTTGTGCAAGTTAAATGTCCTCATGACATGTCTTCTCTATACTGCCTTCACATTCAGGCTGATTTTCTGTCAGAAACTTGACAAGCCGTATGTCACCTTTGGCGGAAGTGGGTTTGGTCTGTGACTTTCAGGCCAAAAAGATTAAGTGATCCAAAACGTTTTGGAACGTCTCCTTTCTCAGACCCCATGGGTTGATCTTGGAAGCCCTCCTAGAAACCTGTCTGCCTCACACACCTAGTGCCAGCTTAATACTGGCAGACAGGATTAAGCATGACTGGGATTTCCATGTCATGTATGGCACCAAAATTGGGAGCCTCTCCGGTGACACAAGGTGCCCACACTGACTGGTGGAAGCAGGACGCTTTGCAGCCTGAAAGTACACTGCCGCTCTGGGAGCCATCTTGCTCTTCCATCTAGTTCCAAAGTTAAAATTCCCTGGCTCCTGAGCTGCTTAATTCCCTCCGAAGCTTCATTTCAGTAAAGATATGTATTGGCTCTGAGGACTGGGGCCATATAATTTTGTGGGGGCTGTTGAAAGTAGAGGCTAGGATTCTATCCCAGGCATNTTTTTTTTTTTTTTTCCCTAGATTCAAGATTGGCAAAGTATGTACCAGTCCACTCATATTCCAATACCAAAGTTTACCCCTGTGGACGAGTCTGTAACATTTATTGGTCGACTCTGCAGAGAAATCTTGCGAATCACAGACCCAAAGTAGGTGTACCTTAATTCCACTGGGCCTTGAACATCATGGACAGCAAGTCTCTAAACATATCGATCATATCCTTGACCTCTACTCAGATTATAGCCTTGTTCCTGCCATCGTTGGAGCCTTTCTCGTGGGTTGATTAAGTTTATTTTTTCTAGGACTGCATGTTTTCCTCAGTGTGACTGAGGTCACCCCAGTCCAAAGACATATAAATGAAAACAATTAGAAGGTCTGTTCAGCCACCTCTTATTTTAGTCTATGCCTCTGTTTCTTTCCAGCTAACATTACTTGGGTCTGTGGACTACCTGGTTTATTAAAACTTTAAATTCCAAATTGCTCCTGTTACTCATGACCTACTCCCCCATAGCAGTCACTGGCCTTGCACGTGCCAGCTCACACCTTGCACTTCTAAGATGATCTTCTTGTTTCTCAGCCCCACCCTCAGGCACTTTTGCAGAAGACCCAGCATTTCCTGAGCACTCCCCTTGTGCGCTCCCCCTGGGCCCTGACACACATCCCTTTGCTTGCCCATCAGTAGGCACCATTATTCATCCCCTGTGCTTCTCGAAGTAACCGAGGCACAGAAAAGCTCAGTCACTTGCCCAGAAGTTAATAAATGGTGGCCCCAGAGTACATACCAGGCCCTCTGACTCTGGAGCCCAACTCTTAAAAGCCTGTGTCGTTCAAGGGCAACAGTGACTTACAGATTATATATACAGTCACATGGGTGAGAACCTCAGAGAATCAAAACGGCCACTGAGAATACTACAGGTGGGCACCACAGTGGGGACTTGCATGGTGTCTGTCCCAGTAAGTCCAGCTGAGCCCTCATTTTTCTTCAGTTGAGCCTCTGATGAAACAGCTGGTACTGAGCCCTACTCAGGGGAGAGCAGGCTCCTGTCTGCTCTCGTGTTCACCCCTGAGCCTGTGCCTGCTCAGTGGAATGACCCGTGTGGTTTCCCAGGGAAAGGTGGTATCTCTTCTTTCTCAGTCCAGCGATGCAGGTGAAGTTGACTTTGTGCAAGTTAAATGTCCTCATGACATGTCTTCTCTATACTGCCTTCACATTCAGGCTGATTTTCTGTCAGAAACTTGACAAGCCGTATGTCACCTTTGGCGGAAGTGGGTTTGGTCTGTGACTTTCAGGCCAAAAAGATTAAGTGATCCAAAACGTTTTGGAACGTCTCCTTTCTCAGACCCCATGGGTTGATCTTGGAAGCCCTCCTAGAAACCTGTCTGCCTCACACACCTAGTGCCAGCTTAATACTGGCAGACAGGATTAAGCATGACTGGGATTTCCATGTCATGTATGGCACCAAAATTGGGAGCCTCTCCGGTGACACAAGGTGCCCACACTGACTGGTGGAAGCAGGACGCTTTGCAGCCTGAAAGTACACTGCCGCTCTGGGAGCCATCTTGCTCTTCCATCTAGTTCCAAAGTTAAAATTCCCTGGCTCCTGAGCTGCTTAATTCCCTCCGAAGCTTCATTTCAGTAAAGATATGTATTGGCTCTGAGGACTGGGGCCATATAATTTTGTGGGGGCTGTTGAAAGTAGAGGCTAGGATTCTATCCCAGGCATACCCAATCCAACCCTCCAGAAATGGAATCTCAACATCTGTTTTTTTAAACGTGTTCTACCGTTGACTTAGGGCTTCCCAGGTTGCTCAGTGGGTAAAGAATCCGCCTGCAATGCAAGAGGCACAGAAGGTGGGGGTTCAATCCCTGGGTTGGAAGATCCCCTGGAGGAGGACATGGTAACCACTCTGGTATTCTTGCCTGGGAATTTCATGGACAGAGGACCCTGGCGGACTGCAGTCCATAGAATCTCAAAGAGCCATGCACAACTGAAGCAACTGAAAACACACACTTGCACCATTGATTTAAGGTCCCCATGTGAGTGTTTGAGAATCTCGGTGGTTGTGGGTGTGGTGTTAGAAGCAGGCCTGTCCAAGACTCAGTTATTTCATGTATAAAACAAACAGCTTGTACATCACAGCACTATTCTGAGGATGAAGAGAGAGCCCTCGAAAGGGTCTGGCCCATGGCCTGACACATAGGCAGTCCTCAGTAAATGTCAGTTTTTATCATCATGATCGTCACACTCCTGAGTCTCAAAGGGAATCATTGGTCGATGACCAGGACTAGGAGGAAAGAGGAAATGGCTCTGTCATCATGGCCTCAGACGTGAGGGCATGAGGATTCAAAGTTCCTTTCTTACCCAAGTGGAAATGGCACAAGACACTGTTTCATCCACAGCCTCTGGATATTTACAGGAAGACCCTCCAGAGAGGCAATGGGGCTCCAAAGTCTTCCAGCCTGGTGACTGAATCTAGCCTTGTCCTTGAGACATGACTCAACTACCCAACCCAGTGGAAACATATCATTCAAACTAGTAACGTAGCAAGGGCAGGACGAAGTGACTTAAGTGAATTTCACCTTCCTGGCCCATTGGACATTCACCGTGAGATAAGACAGAGGCAGGGGTTATTAAAACAGATCATGAAACCACTGTTCTTCCTATCTGATGCCCCTAATCCTATTGCATCCCTCATCCTTTCAGGGTGAATTCTGAACTGCCTTTGGTTTTGAGTTTGTTTTGTTTATGTTTTAGAATGACGTGTCACATTGACCAGCTGAACACTTGGTATGACATGAAAACCCATCAAGAAGTGACCAGCAGCCGCCTTTTCTCAGAAATCCAAAACACCTTGGGGACTTTTGGTCTGAACGGGTTAGACAGGCTTCTGTGCTTTATGATTGTCAAAGAGCTACAGGTGAGCGAGCCTTCGGGTGTCCGTGTGTGTTCCACTATCCTGGGGAAGAAGGGAGTAGATGGTTTAGCTTTTCTTTCATGCTTTCCTATCCTGACATCAGGCATATTTATAAAATTCTTGTTAAATAGAGAAGAACTGAGAATAAACTAGAATCTCTTTGTAGCAGTATTTTTAGCAGTAGACAGTTTTTCTGAATTTCATCTTGGAAACCAGCAACTCCTCCCAGCAGGGGATGTTTCTGATGGGAACCGGAAGTTGTGTCTTCCCCATCGTCTTATTTGTAACTTTGTGTGAATGAAGCTTGTCTGTGTTCTGTGTAGCCTTTGAGTTAACTGGAGCATGTCTTCATTTTATTCATTATATTTGGTTCTTTGATCATGCCTTTTCGTTTTAGAATTTCCTCAGCATGTTTCAGAGAATTATCTTGCGAGACAGAACTGTGCAGGAGACTTTAAAAACCCTCATGAATGCCGTCAGCCCCCTAAAAAGCATTGTAGGTAAGTGTTTTAAAACGGGCCTGAGGTAGAGAGAACACTGTAGCCTTTCCAAATTTACTAAATAGAAACTCATATTTTAACCTTTCAGCAAACTCGAATAAAATTTACTTTTCCGCCATTGCCAAAACCCAGAAGATTTGGACCGCTTATCTCGAGGCTATCATGAAGGTACGTTGTGAGAGAAGCAATGCTATGGGTTTTTTTTTTATTATTTCTTGTAACTTGGTTGCCCCAAGAAAGCCACTCTTCTTTCTTTGGCCATCAAACCAAAAATACATCATTTAGGGTTTATCATTATTTCTAAATGGGTCTGTTCTTTGGCTGTTCTGGACAGTACTTTTCATTGGCCCGTTTATCATGCTTCTTTCACTGAAGAAAACTTTCATTCTGAAATGCCTTTTAGCAAGAGGTGCTTTCACTCAAGGAAATAGGAGTTTTCTCCCTCAGTCATCCTCCATTCTTATGTGACAGGTTCATTAATGAACTGCTGTCAGTTCGCCGCCCTGATCTCAGCCTTTAGAGTAGTTAAGTAGCTGCACAAAAGCTAGAAAGCCAGGTTCCTTTGGACATGTTATCCTTACACTGACTAGAACATGTGTCTTTGGAAATGAGTGAGAAAGTAAGATGGGGAGATTGTAGGCACACGGCATCTTACTGTACTTCACTGTACTGCACTTTGCAGGGATTGCGGATTTGTGACAATGCTGTGTCACTCAAGTCTGTCCCCACCATTTCTCCAACAACTTTTGCTCACTTTGTGTCACATTTCAGGAATTCTCGCAATACTGCAAGTTTCTTCATTATTGTTATATTTGTGACAGTGATCTGGGATAAGTGACCTTTGTTACCACTCTGAAGGATGGCTAGCTTTTTTGGCAATAAAGTATTTTTAAATTATTTTTTAGACATAATGCTTTTATACATTTAATAGACTACAATATAATGTAAACAACTTTTATATGCACTGGAAAACCAGAAAATTCATGTGGCTCACTTTATTGCAATATTTGCTGTATTTATGGTGATCTGGAGCCAAACTCAGTATATTTCCAAGGTGTGCCTGTGATTTGTCGGATGGAAATCCAGGTTGCTTTAGAATCCATGTATCTGCCTTTACACTGTGGCGTTGACTTCCAGAGACACCTCATGTCTTCTGCACATCCTCCTCTCATCACTCAATGATCTGAGGCATTCAGTAATCCTTTGTTGAATAGCCTTATGTAGGTGCAGAACATTGTCAGTTGCTGTAAGACAGAGTTCAAGGAAGCTGGCTATCTCCCTGGAAAGCCCACTCACACTACAATAGGAAAGAGTAGATTTCATGGTGGAAAACTGACTGATGGTAAAAAGTGTCAGATACCAAAGGAGAAGTCTAGACTCCTGACAGAATTTGGAGCAGTCCTGTTCTCTTGTTCCCAATCATGTAAGTTGCTCATTGAAACAGGAGTTGTTGGTGTCTCAGCCCAATTCACAGTATATTTCTCATCATTTCATGGAGGTTTTGTTCTAATTTGGAAACTTAAAATTGAATAAAAGCCTTTGGCTCTGCTAGATGGCCTCCTGTTATATAGGTCTGACTTGCCCTAAGCCAGGATAACAAGGGAAGGAAGTTATAATCTGTTCTTTTAATTGCTTGAGAGTTACATTTTGTTACAATTGGCTTCCATTGTTGTCTTGTATGTTTTATTTCATACATTCAAAAGAACTATTCTGAGATAACATCCATAAACTTCTCCAACTTTCTAAAGATATCCAAAGTGCCAACAAAACATGAAGAACCCCTGGTTTCACGGTTATCATTGTTAGAAGGGCCTTCTTGGAAGATTGTATGTAGGTTATTTTATCACCTTGGTTATTTCATGATCTGTAATCCTGAGGGATGTAGACAGACGGATACTGACCAAATGTTAGAGTGAAATGGCACCCTGAGGGCTCGAGAAAGTTCAGTTTAGGACAGATAAAGAAAGTAGGGCTTCTCTTTAGTGGTTACTGAACATGAGAACTTATTCTAAAAGATCAAAAATAGAGCTTCAGAACACACACCTTTAATCCACGGACAACAAGAACATTAATGGTTCACTTTTAGACTATTAGGTTCAGTATTGGACTTCAGGGTTCTGTTGAGGTTGGCATACAGGATCTCTGCAGGCATTTCTTAAAGGGTCTCTTGTGCTCCATCAGCGGTGATGCTGGTCTTAGGCATGAAACCAGTCCAGGAAATCCTTGAATTTTTCTGTAGAATGTTGTGAACCTTTCAATAAAAACTTACCATCTTTTTGTTCATCAGCTTTTCCCTGTTCTTTCTCTTCCTTGTTCACAGGTTGGGCAGATGCAGATCCTAAGACAACAGATCGCCAATGAATTAAATTATTCTTGTCGGTTTGACTCCAAACACCTGGCAGCTGCTCTGGAGAACCTCAATAAGTAAGTGCTGGCATTTGAAACAACCACCTGTGGGCCTAGATTGTTCATCATCAGTCAGCATCCCAGTGTCTTCAATGCATGCTCTTTTTTTTATTGGAGGATAGTTGCTTTACAGTGTTGTGTTAGCTTCTCCTGTGCAGCACACTGAATCTGCTGCACGTCATACCTGAATCCCCTCTTTTTTTGATTTCTTTCCCATTTAGGTTGCCACAGAGCATTGAGTAGAGTTCCCTGTGCCCTATAGTAGGTTTTCATTAGTTATCTGTTTTATACATTCAGTATCTGGGTGGCTGAGTGGTAAAGAATCCACCTTCAAGGCAGGAGACATGGACCCAATTCCTGGGTCAGGAAGATCCTCTGGAGGAGGGCATGGCAACCTACTCCAGTATTCTTGCCTGGAGAATCCCATGGACAGAGAAGCCTGGTGGGCTGCAGTCCCTGGGGTCGCAAAGAGTCAGACAGGACTGAAGCAACTGAGCATGCATGCAGGCACCTACTCTTTCAAGTTGTTTTTGAGTGAGAATGCTCTCTGAATTTATGGGCTTCCCTATAAATTCCCATAGGCAATCAAATTTATCTTCAGAAGCCTCTCACTTCAGTATTGTCTCTCTTTTTTTTTTGATGGAATCATTTCAGCCAATATGTATTGATCACTTAATACACATCAGACAGTTTGCTAGATTCTTGCTAGACTGAGAAAGCAATTGTCACCAAAATCCGCACTTAACTTTCCACAGAGCTGAATCACTGATTCTCCTGAGGGGAATTAGAAGCACCTTGATGACCAGACGTGGCTGTGGACACATACCCTAGCATCCAGTCACACTCTCCACCTGACCAGCAGCTTGCTCTCATTTTGAGCCTCCTGCTTAAAGATAAATAATCCACGCTTCTTGGTCACAAAGTCAGTGTGCTTTTGACAAAGTAGGTATTGAAACTAGTTCAGTCAACTCATAAAAATTTAAGTCGTGAAAGGATTTGATTTGGGTGCACTCTGAAAGAAAACATAATTCAAGTTTAGATTTCCCACTTATCACCAATCACAGGTATGGAAATTGAGAATTTGAAGGGAGCAAGCCCTTGTTATACAGATGAGGACACTGAATCCCTGGACGATTATAGCGTAGCTTGTGTTAACTGTTGTCTGTGTTTAGTTTATCTCTAATATTTATCACTGTTGTTGTTTTTCTTCATTCAGGGCACTCCTAGCAGATATCGAAGCCCACTATCAGGACCCTTCACTTCCTTACCCCAAAGAAGATAACACACTCTTATATGAAATCACTGCCTACCTGGAGGCAGCTGGCANCCCAAGGATAAATCTTCTTCTTCAGAGATCATGAATCCAACATCATTCACTGTAAGCTATCAAAAGGAGAGTGAAAAACCTGACTTAAAACTCAATATTCAAAAAACAAAGATAATTGAATCTGATCCCATCTTTTCATGGTAAATAGACGATAAAAAAGTGGAAACAGTGGCAGATTTTATTTTCTTGGGCTCCAAAGTCACTGCAATGGAGACTGTAGCCATGAAATTAAAAGACAATCTCCTTGGAAGAAAAACGATGGCAAACATAGATAGTATATTAAAAAGCAGAGACATCGATTTGCCAAAAAGGTCTGTATATTCAAAGCTATGGTTCTTCCAGTAGTCATGTACAGATGTGAGAGTTAGACTATAAAGTAAACTGAGCATCGAAGAATTGATGCTTTTGGACTGGTCCTGGAAAAGACTCTTGGAAAGCACTTGGGCTCCAAAGGCATTAAACCAGTCAATCCTAAAGGAAATCAAACCTGAAGAAAGAAGAGAGAAAAAAAGGAGAGGAAGGAGAACAGGATCTGAACCTCTTGTGAATAGTTGAAATGTCGGAGAGGTTCCTGCACCCAGGGAAGCCCACTCACTGATGGGGAAATAAGTTAGGATGGAAGGGGAGCATCTGAAGCTATTGAAGGAGGATGAAATAACTGATCTGTGGCAGACAGAAGAAAGTGAGACTTACAGATGGTCTGTGCCATAGCCCTGTACACCCAAGACTGGGACATGTATTTGCCAGTTCACAGTGGGGCTGAACACTGGAACATGGGGATTGTAGACCAAACTCAGGAGGAAGATTGCTATTGGCTATGAGGANTACAGCTCCCTTGCTAGGACTAGAGAGGGACACTCTCTGTAGGCCTTCTGATGTCTATGTCAGAAGCTTTCGCTTTAATAAAATTCTGCTACACAAAAGTGCTCAAGTGATCAAGCCTTGTCACTGGCCCCAAGGATAAATCTCTCCTTCAGAGGTCATGAATCCGACATCATTCACTGTAAGCTATCAAAGGAGAGTGAAAAACCTGACTTAAAACTCAATATTCAAATAACAAAGATAATTGAATCTGATCCCATCTTTTCATGGTAAATAGATNGAAGCCTGGTGGGCTGCAGTCCCTGGGGTCGCAAAGAGTCAGACAGGACTGAAGCAACTGAGCATGCATGCAGGCACCTACTCTTTCAAGTTGTTTTTGAGTGAGAATGCTCTCTGAATTTATGGGCTTCCCTATAAATTCCCATAGGCAATCAAATTTATCTTCAGAAGCCTCTCACTTCAGTATTGTCTCTCTTTTTTTTTTGATGGAATCATTTCAGCCAATATGTATTGATCACTTAATACACATCAGACAGTTTGCTAGATTCTTGCTAGACTGAGAAAGCAATTGTCACCAAAATCCGCACTTAACTTTCCACAGAGCTGAATCACTGATTCTCCTGAGGGGAATTAGAAGCACCTTGATGACCAGACGTGGCTGTGGACACATACCCTAGCATCCAGTCACACTCTCCACCTGACCAGCAGCTTGCTCTCATTTTGAGCCTCCTGCTTAAAGATAAATAATCCACGCTTCTTGGTCACAAAGTCAGTGTGCTTTTGACAAAGTAGGTATTGAAACTAGTTCAGTCAACTCATAAAAATTTAAGTCGTGAAAGGATTTGATTTGGGTGCACTCTGAAAGAAAACATAATTCAAGTTTAGATTTCCCACTTATCACCAATCACAGGTATGGAAATTGAGAATTTGAAGGGAGCAAGCCCTTGTTATACAGATGAGGACACTGAATCCCTGGACGATTATAGCGTAGCTTGTGTTAACTGTTGTCTGTGTTTAGTTTATCTCTAATATTTATCACTGTTGTTGTTTTTCTTCATTCAGGGCACTCCTAGCAGATATCGAAGCCCACTATCAGGACCCTTCACTTCCTTACCCCAAAGAAGATAACACACTCTTATATGAAATCACTGCCTACCTGGAGGCAGCTGGCATCCACAACCCACTGAACAAGGTTCATGATTACTAACATGTAATATAATGCTGTGGTGGGAGACAGGGTGGGACCAAAGGCCATCTGGCCCAGGTAGCAGACCCCGTGCTCCATCCGATACTGGAAGACCCTGGTTCCAATCCCAGAACCTCTGCTCTCGTGATCCTCTGCCCTTTCTGGGTTCCCATTCCCAAGTGTAATATGAAGATGATCACGCCTCCCCTGCCTGACTCAGGGCTGTGGGAGTCAACAGTGATAACAGTGTTTGTCAGAACTGAGTGGCAAGTGCTTTATTGGTAAGAGATGAGTTTTAGGTTTCACTGGGGTTCTGTATTTGAACTGCTCCTAAATAGTAGCATCAATCCTTCTTGCCCAAAGACCCTTCCCTCCTTGGCTGACAGTAATCACAGTCAGAATCTGGGGAGACAGGCTCTCTTCTTCTGTTCTGATCTCCATATACCTCTGAGAACTGGAAGCATTTTTTACAAGTTAGTGCCAGATCGCATGTAGTGCCAGAACCTGTCCAAGACTGACTTGAGGCTGTTTATACTCCTGTGAATTGTCATGTTTTTGCAGAAATACAGATAACTTTGCTTATAGTCTACACTGTATTGCCTACCTAAAATCTTTACTGTAATATGAAATTCTGAAATCTGTATGGTCCCCTGGGTTTGAGGTAAGATTATGAACATAAATAGCACCCAACATTTTACTAAGAATTATGTGCCAAGCACTGTGTTAACCATGACTAGGCGCTCTCACTTAATCTCACAGGAGCCTCATGAAATATGCTCTTGTCGGGGGAGGAACCTGAGGCTCAGAGGTTGATAACTTCCCAGGGCCCCACAGTAGCCAGCGATGGAGCCAGGCTGTCTGACCAGAGTTGGTGCTGCTGGCCAGGATGCCACCTGCCTCCCAGGGAATCAGAATGACTAGGGGGGGGGAGATGGCTGGGTGTGGCCTGACTGTGCTTTCTGTCTCGTGAACTGGGCAGGAGACTGCTCTGTGGCATTGCCCAGAGAAAAGGAAATGGCAATGGGACGCACGCTTGCTTTTTGCTTACGCACTGCCATGCAGTGCTATGTGGGTCTTCCTTCTTTCTTTTCTGCCTCTTTTCTCTTTCCCTCTCTTTGCCCTCCTTCCAGCTTGGTTGGCCTTTACTTTTTTGCTTATCTTCCTCCCCCCTCCCCGCCCCGCCGCCCCCTTGTTTGTTACTGACATTAAGAGGATTGGAGGGAGAAAAAGAGGATTGGGGGAAGGGGGGAGTAACTGCTAATCTCTAAGCAAAATTGTTCCTTTCCCAAGAGGGCTAATTGTCAAGTAGGTGTCTGTGTTTGGAGGGAGAGGGGGTCGGTGGTATTAAATAAAACTCTGAAGGCAGCGAATTAATGGAACCACCCTAGTTTTCAGTAGTCAGAAGAGCAAACTGAAATTAAATGGCAGCTTTCCATTTGAAACTGTGTTTTTCTCTTTCCAGATATACATCACGACAAAGCGCTTACCCTACTTCCCGGTGGTCAACTTTCTGTTTTTGATCGCCCAGCTGCCAAAGCTTCAGTACAACAAAAATCTAGGTGCTGTATGACATTTATCCTTTACAGTAAGGAAAAATGGTGGTAGATTAACATCTAACCGAACATCCCTTGGTAGAGAATGCTATGTCACATGTGAGGTGTTTCTTAGTGATTGCATGTTTATAAAAATCCAAGTCCTTGGGCCTCTAAAATATCATGAAGACAGTGGATTTAATATCAACCAAGTGTAATCCATCTTTAATTTACAGTGGTTGATTATCCAACTTGTAAAATGTGTAGGACCTTTGCTTCTCTCTTCTCTTTAAAGGAGCTGATTTTGGTGGGCAAGAAACTTCTTTTGGTTAATGTCCTGTTCTTTCAGTAGCTGTCATGTGCTTACTGTGGAGCTTTGGTATGAAGAGTAACAATATAGTTACAGAGAGGAGACTAATCCTCTAGTACTTTACCCTGGGATATCTGTTACTTTAGTTTTGAGAATACTTGATACAAACAATAGTTACCAAAAGCTATCAGTATATTTGTCCTATCCAGCATTATAACCCAATGTTTCTTGTGCCATTGACTTTATCTTAAACATTGAGATTCCCAGGTATTTCCTCTGTCTCCAAACTTAGAGTTTTTTAAAGCCTGCTATAGAGTTTAATTTACTTTAGAAGTATTTTCTATAAATGTATACTTTTTTTAACCAGCAATTCCAAAATGTATTTCTTCTTTGAAGTATTTCCCTTCCTATTTCAAAAGTGTTTTAGGATAAAGATGTGTATTCTCTTTAAGGTTTTTAATTTCCTCATTCAAAAAAATTCCTTTATTCCAGACACAGCCCCGATAACAATATTTGTCACAGCCGCGGAATGCAGGGCATAGTTCTCAGTCACTTAGTCACTCAGTCGTGTCCGACTCTTTGCAACCCCGTGGACTATAGTCTGTGTGGATTTCCAAGGAGGAATACTGAAGGGCGTTGCCATTCCCTTCCCCAGGGGAGCTTCCCAACCCAGGGATCGAACCCAGGTCTCCTGCATTGCAGGCGGACTCTTACCAGCTGAGCCACCAGGGAAGCTCAGTCCCTTAGTCGTGTGTAAGTCTTTGTGGCCCCATGGACGGTGACCCACCAGTCTCCTCTGTCCATGAGATCCTGCCAGCAAGAATGCTAGAATGGGGTACCATTTCCTTCTCCAGTGCAGGGCACGGTGGCACCCAGTAAGCCTTGGCTGTAAGATGGAGGGAACAAATGTGTGTCTGGATTCTGACTTCACAACTTACCACCTGTGTGACGTTGGCCAAGATACTTAAACTTGTAGGCAATTAGAACTTAAAAATACCTGTGACCATACCTCTCACAGAGCAAGTGCTTACCTGATGCTAAATCCTTTTCTGGATGTTGGTCAGAATCAGTGTAAACTATCCCAAGGTGGACTTAAAAGTTCATCTCAAGATTGAGATCCATGACCTCTCTCTCTTATGACTAAATAAGAAGGTATGCTTCTTTATAATAAGGCGTTCTCAGCACATGAAGATACCTTGTTTTCATTAAGACTGTTTGCTCACTGGTCTCGTCCTTTGTTACCGTTTCATTGCATGTGGTTAAGGTCAGGCTCCTTGATTATACAGCTGCTTATGAGAAGCATGTCACTGTGCCACAGAATTCCCAGATCTTGAAATAAAACTGTGAAGTGTCTTAGAAAGTTCCTGTACCTGACAACAGTCCTTTTCAGAAATCAGGTCAGTGTGTTAGGTTGGGGATTAAATTAAAGAAAAAGCAGACTGAGGAAGGAGCATCAGCATGTAGTGTACCCTTAAAGCTTTTATATAAACCCTGTGAGCATTGTTCTCAAGACTGATCTAAGAAACGTACAGCTGCTTTGGTCAGTCTTTTAAAAAGGAATCTCTGTGGTGCCCCATTCAGAGAAGTCTTTGTTGTAAACATCCCCTTTGCTATCTACCTGGGAAGGATTCTCTCTCCATGTTTTGAGTACAGCTAGTGTCTTACAGCGGGCATTGAGTAATTTGGAATTGCCAAGGCCTAGGTTATGTAACCGGAGAAGGCGATGGCATCCCACTCCAGTACTCCTGCCTGGAAAATCCCATGGACAGAAAAGCCTGGTAGGCTACAGTCCATGGGGTCTCAAAGAGTCGGACACGACTGAGCGACTTCATTTTCACTTTTCACTTGCATGCGTTGGAGAAGGAAATGGCAACCCACTCCAGTGTTCTTGCCTGGAGAATCCCAGGGACAGGGCAGCCTGGTGAACTCCTGTCTATGGGGTCGCACAGAGTCAGACACGACTGAAGTGACTTAGCAGCAGCAGGTTATATAAATCAAGATAGCTTGTTTTGGCATCTTAAATAAGTCTTCTCAGTCTTCACAAGAACCCAAATGTGGGGATTGATTAACTTTCTAATCTACTGCCAATCCTGTTCCCAAAGTGGTTGCACCATTTTTCCAACTCACCATCGTTTGGCCATCTCAGTCTTTTTAAACATTATAATAGGTCTGTAGGGCATCTCATTATAGTTTTAACTTGCCTTTCCCTAATGAGTTATGATGTTGAGCACTTTTTCAAATGCTTTTTGGCCGTTCTTTATATATTTTTTTGTTTGTTTATCTTTCTTTGCTAAGTGTCTGTTCAAGTCTTTTGCCTGTTTTTAAATTGAGTTGATAGCTTTTTTATCACCGAGTTGTAGGAGTTACTTATTTTATGGATACAAGTACTTTTTTTGATATACATGCTGTAAATTTTTTTCTCGCAAAATGTTTTACCTATTCATTTTCTTACTTGTGACCATAATGAGCAGAAGTTTTATTGCTGATGATGTCCAGTTTATCCATTTTTTCCCCTTTATCATTAGTCCTTCTATCCTCTAATAAACCTTTGCCTATCCCAAAGGCACAGATTGTCCTATTTTTTTATTTTCTAGAAACTTTGTACTTGTAGCTTTTACACTGAGGTCTGTGGTCTATTTCAAATTACTTTTTATGTGAAATGGGGCTCAAGGTTCATTTTTTCCCCCATAAAGTTATCTATTTTTAGTATCAGTTATTGAGACGATTTCTCTTTCTCCATTAAATAGTGTGAATATCCATGGAAATCCAATTGCTCCTTTAAGGGTATGACTATTTCTGTATTTTCTTGTCCATTCCATTGATCTGTCTACCTATCCTTATGCCAGTACTGTCTTGATTGCTGTAACTTTATAGTAAGTCTTGAAATCTGGCAGTGAAAGTTTCCAACTTTGTGGGGTTTTTTTTCCCAACACTGCTCTGTCTCCTGTTCCCCAAGCAGCCATTCAGGCAGGTCAAGGTCTCCATATTGGGGCAGAAATCCTTATTGACAAGGCCAGCTTTGGCACTCACTCACTCACTTGGCATAGGTCCTTCTCCTGTCCTGACTTCAGCACATTCTTTTCTTGTGTAACATTTTATCCGTCTTTTTTTTTCTTTTTAATTGGAGGATAANGGGCAGAAATCCTTATTGACAAGGCCAGCTTTGGCACTCACTCACTCACTTGGCATAGGTCCTTCTCCTGTCCTGACTTCAGCACATTCTTTTCTTGTGTAACATTTTATCCGTCTTTTTTTTTTCTTTTTAATTGGAGGATAATTGCTTTACAATATTGTGTTGACTTCTGCCATACAACAACATGAATCAGCCCTAAGTATACGTATGACCCTCCCTCTTGATTGAACCTCCGCCCCACCACACTAGGTTATCACAAAGTACCACGTTGCGCTCCCTGTATTATACAGCAGCTTCCCATTAGCTATCTGTTTTACATATGGTAATATATGTGTTTAAACGCTACTCTCTATAATACTTTCTACCATTGCATCCATTAATTACAAAATCCTAAAGAAACAATGATGGTAATTATAAAAATTAGTACCCATTTTAGGGTGTTGAATCCTTTAGACCACTAGAAGCCTCCACCAATCCTGGATCCAATTCGAAATGTAGTCCTGGATTGTCATTCCCTCCAGATAATCATCTGCCAGAGGTCACGTGGGCCCCAGCATCTTGACATTCATGAACATTCATCCTGAATGAATGCTGCGAAAGGCCAGCACGTCCCTCAGTGGTGTAATCTGTGGTCTGTCGGTCCTCGCAGGAATGGTCTGCCGAAAGCCCGCCGACCCCGTGGACTGGCCGCCGCTAGTGCTGGGGCTCCTTACCCTGCTGAAGCAGTTTCATTCCCGGTACACGGAACAGTTCCTGGCGCTGATCGGCCAGTTTATCCGCTCCACAGTGGAGCAGTGCGTAAGGTACAGAAGGCCAACCAGGAAAAACTGGAATCGGTATTCCAGAATGGGCTGGGAACCGCACACGCCAGGCTCCTCTTAGTATCCCCCTAGTACAGCCAGGAATCGGCCACTCACCCTGCTCTGTACAGCAGGCTCGGGCACATCTCCCGTTTGGGCAATTAAAGGCGTGCCCATCCTTAGTCACACCGCTGAGGAGTTGC
The DNA here is from genome assembly GCA_006410875.1 of Neotragus pygmaeus. NCBI lineage: Eukaryota > Metazoa > Chordata > Mammalia > Artiodactyla > Bovidae > Neotragus > Neotragus pygmaeus. The sequence goes on along the minus strand of SJYV01020350.1, from coordinate 1,787,462 downwards.
TGGGAGTCCCCTGGGAGCACCCACTGTGAATGAGTCATGAGCACCATGAGCGAGCCCTGCGGGGAAGAAAGCAGAGGCAGCCATCGTTGGTGCTGTGCCCAGACCTCAGTGAGCCCGCGTCCTCCCCCTGGGCCGCTTTCCCAGGGACTCACCCTTCAGTGGGAGTCGGGGAGCCACCCCACTGTCAGCACAGCCAAGGCCCCGGGGTGAGATCAAACACATGAAACACGGAAGCTCCTACTTGATACAAAGCTTGTAAACCTTCAGTTTTTCCTCTCGTCCACCCCAAATATGGCTTTTCTGGGAGAGAACAAGTTAGGTATTTGCATGGGATGCTGGGTCCTGAGTCTCCTCCTCCGTTACCCTAAAGGGTTGCCAGGGGCACGTCATAAAGACCCATGTAGACCATTCAGAGAAGTTTTGATTCCCTCCTCCAGGCTGTGTGCTGAAGATCGGCCAGCAAGATATGGCTCAATGTAATAATCAAGAGGAGATTCTGTAGATGTGTCTCTTCTTTGGCTTCATTTAGTCATCTGTCGTTTTTTTTCAGTCTTTCACTGTATGAAAGCAGTTCATTGATCCAGACTGTTCTGTGTTGCAGCCAGAAGATACCAGAAATGCCTGCCGATGTTGTGGGTGCCCTTCTGTTTCTGGAGGATTATGTTCGGTACACAAAGCTACCCCGGAGGGTAAGCAATAGATAAAGAACACTATTTAAAAAGCAGAGACAGTGCTTTGCTGACAAGGGTCTGTCTAGTCAAAGTTACGGTTTTTCCAATAGTCATGTATGGATGCGAGAGTTGGCCTATAAGGAGAAATGAGTGCTGAAGAATTGATACTTTTGAACTGTGGTGTTGGAGAAGGCTCTTGGGAGTCCCTTGGACTGCAGGGAGATCCAACCAGTCCATCCTAGGGGAAATCGGCCCTGGACGTTCATTGGAAGGACTGATGCTGAGGCTGAAGCTCCGGTGCTTTGGCCACCTGATGTGAAGAGCTGACTCATTGCAAGGGACCCTGATGCTGGGAAGGATTGAGGGCGGGAGGAGAGGGGGACGACGGAGGATGGGATGGTTGGATGGTATCACTGACTTTATGGACATGAGTTTGAGCAGGCTCTGAGTTGGTGATGGACGGGGAGACCTGGCATGCTGCGGTCCATGGGGTCACAAGGAGTCTGACAAAGCTGAACGACTGAACTAAACTGAAATATATATTTAATGTAAATGCCTATTGTATCCTTATTTTCTTATTATAGTCTGAAATTAAAAAAAAAAAAAAAA
>SJYV01020350.1:1740881-1786062 GCA_006410875.1 Neotragus pygmaeus | reverse complement strand
TAAAAAAAAAAAAAAAACACTATTGATGCCCCTTTGGGACCTCCCTGGTTAAGACTCCGCACTTCTATCACAGGAGGAGCCATGGGTTCCATCCTTGGTTGGGAAACTAAGATTCCACATGCCACACAATGTGCCCCCAAAAAATTAATGCCCTTTTTGTAGGAAGATGGTTTGAAGAAAGGCCCTGGACTCATGAGGAATGAAGTCCAGAAGCTCATTCCCTGTGAACACATCTGAGCCCCTCACCCTGCTATGCCCCAGGGTTCAGCTCGGAGATGTTCCTCCCTCTTCTGAATGTTCAGTGCTTTGGGAGAAGGCATGATTGAACACAACTTCCCTCCTCATCTTCTCACCCTCTGCCATGCCCTCCTCCAGTCTGCAGGTCACCCTGTTCAGGAGTTAAGATGAGCACTCCAGGAGAGAATTCCTTAAGAGGCCAGGGTAGCAAATGATTGTGTGGTTTGTTTCTTCATCTCCACAATAACCCAGTTCCTGCAGCCCATTTGGCTAAGTTCCCTCCATGGTTGAAGTGTTGTACAACCATGGTTTCCAAAGATGACAAAAGTTCACCAAGATACCTGTGTGAGGATGTTCAGAACATAAAATTTAGCAGAGCAGAGAACAGAAGACTATGTGATCCTAGTTTTAAGTGTAAGTATGTATGTGTATAAATTGTAAGAATTTGATACAAAATAATCATCACTTTTAGTTTTCTTTAGGGAATTAAGATCAGATATTATTCCTTTTTATACTCCTCTCCATTTTCTAATTTTCCTCAAATTAGCAAGTGATACAAAGGTCTGTCTAGTTAAAGCTCTGGTTATTCCAGTGGTCATGTATGGATGTGAGAGTTGGACTATAAAGAAAGCTCAGCACTGAAGAATTGATGCTTTTGAACTGTGGTGTTGGAGGAGACTCTTGAGAGTCCCTTGGACTGCAGAGAGATCCAACCGGTCCATCCTAAAGGAAATACTCCTGAATATTTATTGGAAGGACTGATGCTGAAGCTGAAACTCTAATACTTTGGCCACATGATGCGAAGAACTGACTTGTTTGAAAAGACCCTGATGCTGGGAAAGATTGAAGGCGGGAGGAGAAGGAGATGACAGAGGATGAGATGGTTGGATGGCATCACCGACTCAATGGACATGAGTTTGAGTAAACTCCGGGAGTTGGTGATGGACAGGGAGGCCTGGCGTGCTGCAGTCCATGGGGTCACAGAGTCAGACAGGACTGAGCAACTGAACTGAACTGAGCTTTATAGTCAGAAAAAAATTAAACATTGCTTTTAAAGACTACCGATTTCCAGCACTAGATGTCCTGTTCTTCCTAGTTGATCATTAGTTGATAATGAGATGACCTGAGACCAGTCTTGGTACTTCCCAGAGGCATGTGCATTTTTGCAGATCCACGTGCCTCTAAGAGCCGGGGGGTCTTCTCGTCTAGGGGAAGGGCAGTGGAGGGCTGGGGAAGGGACTGTACTGCACCCCTTCAGATGTCAGCAGTACCAAGAAATTAAACATCAGTGGTAGAAATGCCAGAAAAAGAAGGTGTTGGTTTCAATTAGTGGTTCATTATTTCCCAGTGATTCACCTGGCTCCAAAGGATGTCTTCTTCTCTTTAATTTTCATAATTTTCAAATTATGAGATTTTTTTTATATGATACCAGTATAATAGCATATAATCAGTATCATATGTGGATATATTCGTGTTACTCTGCATTTCATTTTCATTTTAAAACTACGCCACTCCATGTTATTTTTGTCTAGGACCGATCACCAAAGACTTCTGCTGAATCTGACCCTTGTACACTATGACACCGTTAACTCTTTTGTTTTCATTTCTTTAGGTTGCTGAAGCTCATGTGCCTAATTTCATTTTTGATGAGTTCAGAACAGTCCTGTAACTCTTTTAGACTTCCGCTTCTTCAGTGAAAGAATTATCCTTAAATCTTCCCACCATCACTGAAATGAACTTGGAAATGAAAAGAAGCCCACCTGCTCGGAGAACTGCATTTTTTCCCTTTCTTATGGGAAACATCAGACATTCTGAGTAAGATGCATCCACTGAACGAGTTAATATAATATTGTTTAAATCATGGTATTATGTACAATTTATATCATGTAGAAGCAGAACACATTTTTGTACTGCCTCTTATAAATGCTGGCTATAATGGTTATGTATAAATCCACTTAGTTTTATGTTCTAAAGAACTATTTGTGCAACTCCAGATTTTCAGTAAAATAGTACTGCCAGTACCCGAAGTCATTTTTCTGCCTGTTACTCTAACACAACAGATTCACCAGCAAAAACCTTGCCTGGAGGGTAAGAAAGGAGGCTGGTAGGCCCGCTGTGGCGCCCACGGTCACGTCCGGGACAGGCTGGCAGGCACACGGTGAGCGCAAGACTGGGACCAGGGGTAGAGGCCACACCATCCATGGGCCACGGACCACGGGAGTTTACTCAGGTCTGAGGCTCAGTGTCCTCTTCCCACCCCAGATACCTGGGGGTTCCCTGCTTCCCTTCTGTAGGACTCCCCAACTTCAGCTGCTCCTTCCTCAACAACCCCTGAGGAACCTCACCCCAAGTCCCCACAACGCCTCCCCACCTTATTTTTGTAACAGCCATTATTACCTTTTAACTCCTCCAAAATCCTGAATGACTTCATGAAAATTATCCTGAGAGAGGAGCGGCCGCCCTCTTGTGGCAGTGTGGCTAAGAGTAAGGAAGGCGTTTTAGCTCTGTCCTCTGGAGAGGAGAGGAACAAGCGAAACAAAAAACATCTGAAATGTGGAGCTTATCAGTCATTTAGCAAGTGCAGAAAAAGCAGCATTAACTTGCAGTCAGGAGGCAGAGTTTGAGTCCCGACTCCACTACTAGTTAAACTTTGTCACAAGGCAGCCTACTGGCATCTGTAAAATCAGGGCTAATGATTTCCTCTGGTTCCCTTCAGTTTATTGAATTTATGGTAAGTTATTTCTTCAGTCAGAAAATCTCAAATCCTTAGATACTGAAGAGAAAAAAATGACACACTTTATTTCGCCATCATACTAGAAAGGATTTTAAAAAGCATCTAGTCGGCCGAGGCGGAGAAGGCAATGGCAGCCCACGCCAGCACTCTTGCCCAGAGAATCCCATGGACGGAGGAGCCTGGTAGGCTGCAGTCCATGGGGACGCCCAGAGTCGGGCACGACTGAGTGACAGCAGCAGCAGCAGCAGTCAGCTGAGGGAAGCAGGAGCTTCACCAGCCCACCCTGGTGAGAACCCAGTCAGCTGTCAGCTGAGGGAAGTAGGAGCTGCATCAGCCTACCCTGGTGAGAACCCAGGGGGAGTCTTGAAGGTGAGCTGTCGCCCGGCAGGTAAGGAGTCTAGGCGTCCACGGCCATCCTGTGTCCCCTTCTCAAAACCGCCTTGTGTATGTGTGTGCTCAGTCGTGTCCAACTCCGCGACCCCATGGACGGCATAGCCCACCAGGCTCCTCTGTCCGTGAAATTTTCTGAGCAAAAGTACCGAAGTGTGGGTTGCCACTTCCTACCCTGGGGATCTTCCCGACCCGGGGGTTGAACCACATCTCTTGTGTCTCCAGCACTGGCAGGAGGGTTCTTTACCCTTGAGCCACCTGGGAAGCCCCTTGCTGTTTTTCATTTGTAATCACAGTAACTACACGAAGTGAGATTTTTAGTTCTTCATGAAAAACTACCCCCCAAAGAAAGACAGCTGATAATAAAAAGGCCAGTTCTAAGAAAGTGTATTTTTAACCAGAAAATAGAAGTATAGGATTAGTTAGAGGGAAATTTCACAAAACCAAGCAATGAGCTCACATACACTGTGCTAAAACAAGGCAAAGTGAAAAATTTCAACTGAGAAAATTGCAACTTTTAAGAGATGAAAAAGAAATGTCAATGATAAAAGCTTTTAAAGTCATTTTAGCCCTGATCATTAGAATCTGCTGTAGTCAATACTTCGGTTATCTTTTACTGCTCTTTTAAGGGAAACAATTTACCTTAATGGTATTTGGGGGTTTACTTAAGTCTTCTGAATGTCCATAACCTCTTCAAACATAGTGTAAAAGTAAAGCAAACTCTGGGAGATAGTGAAGGACAGAGAAGCCTGGCGAGCAGCTGTCTATGGGGTCACAAAGAGTCTGACAAAACTGAACAACAGCAACAGTAAAGTCGGACCGATTTTAAGGCATTATGCCAGATATTGCAAGTGCTTATTTGTTCATTCATTGTTTCTTTTTTTAGATGAACAGAAAGTATCTCTTCATTGTTAACTAGTTTTGACATCATCTGTTTCCCAGTGGCTTTAGTTTGGGGCCATGTATTGGAAAATTGATAGAAACACTTCTTTACAACTGTTTAAATTCTCTCCTTGGAAAATATTAGTTATGCGTAGAAAACATACATCTATACCAAGTTCAGTTGTGGGGTGTTTGGGTTTTGAACCATACATTATATAATTTAGAATTACTTTTTGATTGTAATAAAATGAAAGCAAGTTAACCTTTGAATTTTTTTGGCATCTTGAAATTGAATACAGACTGATGTTGTCTACCTGGACCTCAAGGAAAAGTCAGCAGGCAGATTCATGTTGATGTGTGGCAAAACCAATACAATATTGTAATTAAACTCCAATTACAATAAGTTTATGTTTTAAAAAAAGAAACTAAAATCCCAAAATCATTAGAGCTTGGCATTTTGCATATGTATGTTTAAAGGATGTGTACCCATGATGTACCAGAAAACATCATGCTGGAACTTTAGTTTCTTTACAGTCCAGTGTACATNATCAGATATTATTCCTTTTTATACTCCTCTCCATTTTCTAATTTTCCTCAAATTAGCAAGTGATACAAAGGTCTGTCTAGTTAAAGCTCTGGTTATTCCAGTGGTCATGTATGGATGTGAGAGTTGGACTATAAAGAAAGCTCAGCACTGAAGAATTGATGCTTTAGAACTGTGGTGTTGGAGGAGACTCTTGAGAGTCCCTTGGACTGCAGAGAGATCCAACCGGTCCATCCTAAAGGAAATACTCCTGAATATTTATTGGAAGGACTGATGCTGAAGCTGAAACTCTAATACTTTGGCCACATGATGCGAAGAACTGACTTGTTTGAAAAGACCCTGATGCTGGGAAAGATTGAAGGCGGGAGAAGGAGATGACAGAGGATGAGATGGTTGGATGGCATCACCGACTCAATGGACATGAGTTTGGGTAAACTCCGACAGTTGGTGCTGGACAGGGAGGCCTGGCGTGCTGCAGTCCATGGGGTCACAAAGAGTCAGACAGGACTGAGCAACTGAACTGAACTGAGCTTTATAGTCAGAAAAAAATTAAACATTGCTTTTAAAGACTACCGATTTCCAGCACTAGATGTCCTGTTCTTCCTAGTTGATCATTAGTTGATAATGAGATGACCTGAGACCAGTCTTGGTACTTCCCAGAGGCATGTGCATTTTTGCAGATCCACGTGCCTCTAAGAGCCGGGGGGTCTTCTCGTCTAGGGGAAGGGCAGTGGAGGGCTGGGGAAGGGACTGTACTGCACCCCTTCAGATGTCAGCAGTACCAAGAAATTAAACATCAGTGGTAGAAATGCCAGAAAAAGAAGGTGTTGGTTTCAATTAGTGGTTCATTATTTCCCAGTGATTCACCTGGCTCCAAAGGATGTCTTCTTCTCTTTAATTTTCATAATTTTCAAATTATGAGATTTTTTTATATGATACCAGTATAATAGCATATAATCAGTATCATATGTGGATATATTCGTGTTACTCTGCATTTCATTTTCATTTTAAAACTACGCCACTCCATGTTATTTTTGTCTAGGACCGATCACCAAAGACTTCTGCTGAATCTGACCCTTGTACACTATGACACCGTTAACTCTTTTGTTTTCATTTCTTTAGGTTGCTGAAGCTCATGTGCCTAATTTCATTTTTGATGAGTTCAGAACAGTCCTGTAACTCTTTTAGACTTCCGCTTCTTCAGTGAAAGAATTATCCTTAAATCTTCCCACCATCACTGAAATGAACTTGGAAATGAAAAGAAGCCCACCTGCTCGGAGAACTGCATTTTTTCCCTTTCTTATGGGAAACATCAGACATTCTGAGTAAGATGCATCCACTGAACGAGTTAATATAATATTGTTTAAATCATGGTATTATGTACAATTTATATCATGTAGAAGCAGAACACATTTTTGTACTGCCTCTTATAAATGCTGGCTATAATGGTTATGTATAAATCCACTTAGTTTTATGTTCTAAAGAACTATTTGTGCAACTCCAGATTTTCAGTAAAATAGTACTGCCAGTACCCGAAGTCATTTTTCTGCCTGTTACTCTAACACAACAGATTCACCAGCAAAAACCTTGCCTGGAGGGTAAGAAAGGAGGCTGGTAGGCCCGCTGTGGCGCCCACGGTCACGTCCGGGACAGGCTGGCAGGCACACGGTGAGCGCAAGACTGGGACCAGGGGTAGAGGCCACACCATCCATGGGCCACGGACCACGGGAGTTTACTCAGGTCTGAGGCTCAGTGTCCTCTTCCCACCCCAGATACCTGGGGGTTCCCTGCTTCCCTTCTGTAGGACTCCCCAACTTCAGCTGCTCCTTCCTCAACAACCCCTGAGGAACCTCACCCCAAGTCCCCACAACGCCTCCCCACCTTATTTTTGTAACAGCCATTATTACCTTTTAACTCCTCCAAAATCCTGAATGACTTCATGAAAATTATCCTGAGAGAGGAGCGGCCGCCCTCTTGTGGCAGTGTGGCTAAGAGTAAGGAAGGCGTTTTAGCTCTGTCCTCTGGAGAGGAGAGGAACAAGCGAAACAAAAAACATCTGAAATGTGGAGCTTATCAGTCATTTAGCAAGTGCAGAAAAAGCAGCATTAACTTGCAGTCAGGAGGCAGAGTTTGAGTCCCGACTCCACTACTAGTTAAACTTTGTCACAAGGCAGCCTACTGGCATCTGTAAAATCAGGGCTAATGATTTCCTCTGGTTCCCTTCAGTTTATTGAATTTATGGTAAGTTATTTCTTCAGTCAGAAAAGCTCAAATCCTTAGATACTGAAGAGAAAAAAATGACACACTTTATTTCGCCATCATACTAGAAAGGATTTTAAAAAGCATCTAGTCGGCCGAGGCGGAGAAGGCAATGGCAGCCCACGCCAGCACTCTTGCCCAGAGAATCCCATGGACGGAGGAGCCTGGTAGGCTGCAGTCCATGGGGACGCCCAGAGTCGGGCACGACTGAGTGACAGCAGCAGCAGCAGCAGTCAGCTGAGGGAAGCAGGAGCTTCACCAGCCCACCCTGGTGAGAACCCAGTCAGCTGTCAGCTGAGGGAAGTAGGAGCTGCATCAGCCTACCCTGGTGAGAACCCAGGGGGAGTCTTGAAGGTGAGCTGTCGCCCGGCAGGTAAGGAGTCTAGGCGTCCACGGCCATCCTGTGTCCCCTTCTCAAAACCGCCTTGTGTATGTGTGTGCTCAGTCGTGTCCAACTCCGCGACCCCATGGACGGCATAGCCCACCANCGCCCGGCAGGTAAGGAGTCTAGGCGTCCACGGCCATCCTGTGTCCCCTTCTCAAAACCGCCTTGTGTATGTGTGTGCTCAGTCGTGTCCAACTCCGCGACCCCATGGACGGCATAGCCCACCAGGCTCCTCTGTCCGTGAAATTTTCTGAGCAAAAGTACCGAAGTGTGGGTTGCCACTTCCTACCCTGGGGATCTTCCCGACCCGGGGGTTGAACCACATCTCTTGTGTCTCCAGCACTGGCAGGAGGGTTCTTTACCCTTGAGCCACCTGGGAAGCCCCTTGCTGTTTTTCATTTGTAATCACAGTAACTACACGAAGTGAGATTTTTAGTTCTTCATGAAAAACTACCCCCCAAAGAAAGACAGCTGATAATAAAAAGGCCAGTTCTAAGAAAGTGTATTTTTAACCAGAAAATAGAAGTATAGGATTAGTTAGAGGGAAATTTCACAAAACCAAGCAATGAGCTCACATACACTGTGCTAAAACAAGGCAAAGTGAAAAATTTCAACTGAGAAAATTGCAACTTTTAAGAGATGAAAAAGAAATGTCAATGATAAAAGCTTTTAAAGTCATTTTAGCCCTGATCATTAGAATCTGCTGTAGTCAATACTTCGGTTATCTTTTACTGCTCTTTTAAGGGAAACAATTTACCTTAATGGTATTTGGGGGTTTACTTAAGTCTTCTGAATGTCCATAACCTCTTCAAACATAGTGTAAAAGTAAAGCAAACTCTGGGAGATAGTGAAGGACAGAGAAGCCTGGCGAGCAGCTGTCTATGGGGTCACAAAGAGTCTGACAAAACTGAACAACAGCAACAGTAAAGTCGGACCGATTTTAAGGCATTATGCCAGATATTGCAAGTGCTTATTTGTTCATTCATTGTTTCTTTTTTTAGATGAACAGAAAGTATCTCTTCATTGTTAACTAGTTTTGACATCATCTGTTTCCCAGTGGCTTTAGTTTGGGGCCATGTATTGGAAAATTGATAGAAACACTTCTTTACAACTGTTTAAATTCTCTCCTTGGAAAATATTAGTTATGCGTAGAAAACATACATCTATACCAAGTTCAGTTGTGGGGTGTTTGGGTTTTGAACCATACATTATATAATTTAGAATTACTTTTTGATTGTAATAAAATGAAAGCAAGTTAACCTTTGAATTTTTTTGGCATCTTGAAATTGAATACAGACTGATGTTGTCTACCTGGACCTCAAGGAAAAGTCAGCAGGCAGATTCATGTTGATGTGTGGCAAAACCAATACAATATTGTAATTAAACTCCAATTACAATAAGTTTATGTTTTAAAAAAAGAAACTAAAATCCCAAAATCATTAGAGCTTGGCATTTTGCATATGTATGTTTAAAGGATGTGTACCCATGATGTACCAGAAAACATCATGCTGGAACTTTAGTTTCTTTACAGTCCAGTGTACATCCAGTATACAGTCTAATATACACCAGTCTGTCCAGTGTACAGTATAGTGTACAGTCCAGTACACATCTGGAACACAGCTGGATACATCTGGTGTATAGTCCACATGCACAGCTGAAGCACATCTGGAAACATCTGGGACACAGTGGGACACATCTGGACATACCTCGTGTACAGTCCAAGGGTACCTCCCAGTATTCAGTACAGTGTACCATCCTGGGCACAACCTGTGTGCCACCCATCCTGTGCACAGTTGAGGGTATTCTCGGGTGTACATCCCATGTACAATCCATGTACAGTTCAGTGAACACTCTTGTACATCATGTACAATCCAGTATACACTCATGCATGTCCTGTGTAGTCCAGTATACACTTGTGTACATCCAGTGTACAGCCCAATGTACAGTCCAGTGTATGGTCTAGTATACACTTGTGTATGTTCAGTGTACAGTCTAATATGCACTCCAGTGTACAATCCAATAGTCATATACATCCAGCATACAGCCCAGTGTACAGGCTAGTATATACTCCAGGATACAGTCCAATATATACTCATGTACATCCAGTGTACAGCCCAGTGTTGAGTCCAGTATACACTCATGTATGTCCAGTGTACCATCCAATGTACAGTCTGGTATACACTCCAGTGTACAGCCCTGTTCGCTGTTCCTTGAAATAAGCCTAGCCTGACTTATTAATGTTACACATTGGAATTTATATAAAGCCCTTGATTCCCTTTTTATATGAATGTGACATTTTCCAGGAACTCGGAACCTTATCCAATTGGATAAGTGAAGGGAGACGGATACATGAGGAAAATAAGGTCCAGATATATTAAGGCAACTTCCCCAACATCAAGAGCTTTTTAACAGAAAAGTCTTCCCTCTGCATTTTTCCATCCCACTTTAGTTTTCTTTTTCATGAAGTTATATAAAGAAGCCCACAGCAACAGACAAAAAGAAGAGGACTTCCCTGGTGGTTCAGTGGTTAAGACTCTGTGTTTCCAATGGAGGGGGCTCAGGTTGAATCCCTGGTCAGGGAATTAAGATACCACACACCTCAGGGTGTGGCCAAAAAAAAAACAAGACATGAGAGTTCATTCTTCATTTTATTTGCATGTCCCACAGTGACTCATCCCAAATACTGAATTCAAAAGACAAACCGCAGCTCCTCAATGTTAGCACTAATTTATGGTAACAATCATTTCTTTTAAATATCTATCTTATTTTACCCTTCATTTGAAATTGCAAACTAAAGTATATATTTACATGTATGTTTATATACAAAATAACTTCAAAAACAAATTAATCCCAATCTTGGTCCAAGAATTCCCACTTTAGAAGCGGGAGGAGTACTGTGCTATATACACTGTCTTCCAAGTCACTGCAGACTTGGCGAGTTCCCAGTATTCACTCACAGATGGTTCCCCTTTAAGCTTAATGAATCAAGTACTTCATTTCTGAGTAAATCAGAGGAAATATTACAGAACACGCTCTGTACAATANTGCTATATACACTGTCTTCCAAGTCACTGCAGACTTGGCGAGTTCCCAGTATTCACTCACAGATGGTTCCCCTTTAAGCTTAATGAATCAAGTACTTCATTTCTGAGTAAATCAGAGGAAATATTACAGAACACGCTCTGTACAATACAGCACCGCTACTGAAAATGGCTCGGGGTTTTGTAATCCAAGGTTCCGATTTAAAGCAAAAATAGGTGGCATAGACTGCGACGGCAAAGAAGTGTCCAATTAAAACCAGAGGATTGGGAGATAATCTGTAATGGGAAAAAATACATATACATATAATTAAGACCCCAAAATTAAAACTGACTCATAGAGATTCCAACTGTGTATCATCTATAAGGTAAATATACACTCAACATTTTAGGGGACTTTACAAGCTTGTATCTGCTGGTCAAAGGAGTTTCTTACAAGAAACTACTTAGGCTTTACTCCCTCCTGTCAGAGAAGCCAGTCACTTATCTTAGTTTATATGAATTGTACGTCCTGAGCTGCTTTCTTTCATTAATCTTGAGATCTTAGCCTGAAGTAGCCTGGCCTATGGAGTCTAGATCTTTCAAAAGGTAACAGTGTTGACACTCAGAATGTGGACAAAGGAGAAAAGCCTTAAGGAATTTCACTTTGCAGACTTTCTAAGAATAATTCTACATATGTCTGCACCGTCAGAACTGAGTTTCATGAGTTCCACACGTCAATAGAATTCAATATTAAATATAAACTTCTCTATTATTCATGGTTCCCATGAATCAGGTCAGGGCCACAAACCCACAGGCCAAAAAACAAGCTGCTCTTTTAATCAAAGGTTTTAGCCTCATCTACTCACCAACTCAGGATCAACACTGTTGCCCAGAACTAGAACGCAGGACTGAATACTGCCTTTTTTCATTTCTCTGGGAACATTTTGATTGGGATACTAATCAATAATAAAATGATGACATGCAGCAGGTAGAGCAATTAGCAGTGATTCATAAATCAAACTTCCCAGGTGGCACTAGTGGTAAAGAACCTGCCTGCCAATGCAGGAGACTTAAGATATGCAGGTTCAATCCCTGGGTCAGGAAGATCCCCTGGAGAAGGAAATGGCAACCCACTCCAGTATGCTTGCCTGGAGAATCCCCATGGACAGAGGAGCCTGGTGGGCTACAGTCCATGGGGTTGCAAAGAGTCGGACACGACTGAGCGACTAAGCAGCACAGCATAAACCAAACAGTCCTAAGAAAATCTGGAGTATCTGTTTCCTCTGTGTCATCAGAGCAACTTACACGGAAAGCAGCCCAACCGGACCTGCAACACATTTTCCACCAAGTTTGAAATAAAAAAAACAGGCTTTTCTCAGTTGATGTAGGGAATCTAAAATAAAAGTTCAAAATTACTCTCAATCAAAATACTTACACATTTACGTGGGGTACTAATGATATGTCAGAAAAAAAAATGAATATGTAACATTTATTACATCTTATAGACTTCTTAAAAATCTACTGTTAGCATTTTAGCTACCCAAGATTTCTTTTAAATTTCATAATGAAGACTACATAGTAATTCACAAATGAATAAACTTTTTTCTGCTAGTAAATAATTACTAAACATGTAGGCCTTGGAAGTTATGAGTTATTTAAAAGCTATCTCCTTGATTGTGCTGTAAATTCATTTAAGTGATGCCAAATATTTTGTACATTCTTTTCTTACAAAAACACAATTCTAGAAACCAGAATAAAGGTCTTTAAGATGCCCGGGGCATATCTCTGAGCAGTAAATTATCAAGTGAATAATAATGCCTTATATCTGTAAAATTTTATTACACTTTTCAAAATAATTCATTAAACTCTCACAACATAGTATAATCAATAACTTTTTTAATAGTATAGAATTAATGTTCTTCAAGTATACCTCGATTATTCTTTACAACAGATAAAAAAGATTACAACAGGTAAACTTTTACTTCAATAAAGCCCATTCCTCCTTCAGTATCTCACAACTCTGTTGTTTTGTGGGTAGATTCAAACTCTAAGAAACAGAGCTGAGAAAAGCTTAGAAAGAAGAGCTTACAAAAACTCCAAATTTAGTTCTCTTCCTGCCCAACCAGCCACTATAACTTTCATGCTCAACTAGCAAGAGAGATTTGCTTGGCAAATCACAACACATTGTCTTTTCTTTTAGCAAGAATGACGATTAGCGGGGCTGCACAAAGTATATGTACTGTGTCATCCTTGGTAATCAGATCACCAAAGCAAGGAGCTAACTAGCACCCCAGCCAGGTCACAGAAATAGCTTTCTTGTATTACAAATACCTGAGGTAATGGGATTTGAGCTATGTTCTTTAAAAAAAAAACAAAAAAATTTTTACTTTATATTGGAACTTAACATTTATTCTTGAAAACCTAAAGGTCTCATTTCACTAGCCCACCGCTCACTAATGTGTGCATGGCCACAGCTGGGAAGTGGCACGGGTGGCTTTTCCTCCACCTCTAGCCCTGTTTCTAAGTCATGTTTTCCTTCATGTTAGACTGACTATCACCCTCTACCCCACAGAAACAGAAACAAAAGCCTCATAGTAGTAAAGTGGGAATATTTCGCATGAGTAAAAGGTGGATACCTTCTGCTTGTGCATTTTAATAGGAGACAAAATTGTAGGTTTGACACAAAGCTCATTTTCATTTTACAAAATACTGTTTCGAAAAGAAATTGAAACTATTGTCTGGGAACAAAAAGGATTAACACTACCTTGCCCTTTAATTCACAGTCAGAAAGATCTTCCATCACAATCTTCTGCATTTGGGGAATGCGTGATGTGACGTGGACCAAAAGAATGAATAATGCCACATGACTGAGGTACTGTTACTAAAGGTGTCTAAAGAGGGAACAGTTTTCCACACACAGTGGTGGATACATGATGATTAGCCAAAATTGTGCTCAAGGATGGAGTTAAAAAGGACTTATCGACTTGGAAGTTGGCAAACTCAGGAAACATTTCTATTTCTGGCCTAATTACTAACTTTTTGTAATTCAGTTCCCTTCCTGTGCTAAAAATCTATAATTTAGTAACAGTCATTCAAAAATAGCTGCACTTACCATCTGTGGCAGAAAACAATTCATAAAGAGCCTGAGCAAGGACATTCACAACAAAGGAATGAGACTTTCTTCTTGTCCAATAAAATGATTTTTTGGCCTAAAAAAAGAGAAAGATCACCTATTATATGATAAGGGTTTAAAAGAAAAAAAGCACAAACTAATGTTTATAAGTTTGGAGAAGCTCTATACAGTCAACAAAAACAAGACCAGGAGCTGACTGTGGCTCAGAACGTGAACTCCTTATTACCAAATTCAGACTTAAATTGAAGAAAGTAGGGAAAACCGCTGGACCATTCAGGTATGACCTAAATCAAATCCCTTATGATTATAAAGTGGAAATGAGAAATAGATTTAAGGGCCTAGATCTGATAGAAAGAGTGCCTGATGAACTATGGAATGAGGTTCGTGACACTGTACAGGAGACAGGGATCGAGACCATTCCCATGGAAAAGAAATCCAAAAAAGTCTGGGGAGGCCTTACGAATAGCTGTGAAAAGANTGCGGGTCTCTGCCACTGACCACACATTTCTTGCCGAGGAAGGTGAAGAGGGACTCGTTCTCCTGCGGGGTGAGCAGCAGGGACCCCACGTTGGTGACCCTCCGCGGCGGCGGCGGCTGCTGCTGGCCGGAGCTCATGTTTTCGCCGGCGGGGTAGGGAGGCCAGGGCCGTCTCCTCCGGCGAGTGGGCGAGCGCTCGTTCCCCTTCTGGGTGACAGGGGCGGGAGGAGCGGAATCAGAGGCGTAGCATTTCGCAGCTCCTCGGCGCAGGGAGGAGGCCACGGAAGGAGGAGCCGACGGCGGGCCGCTGTGAGAAAGGGAAGCTCCCCGTTCCCGCCGGGGTAGGCTCTGGCCGGATGGTCGTTGTCCTCGCACTCCGGCGACTGCGCTAAACTCCCAACTCCTCCCACAACCTTCCTTCGGCGGCAGTGGCGGCGGCGGCGGCAACGGCCTCACAATCCAACATGGCAGCGGGGTACGGGCGAGACCACAGGACGCGAGACGCGGGGGAGCGCGCCGGAAACGCGCGGCTGCGGGCCCGGCCCGGGAGGAACCCCCCCTCCCCACGCCGCGCCTGGCTTCGCCTAGCCGGCCCGAGGCCACGCCCACTTCCGGCTAAGGCGCCGGCTACGGGCGCGCTGCGGTCTGTCGCGGGGTTGTGGGTCCGTCGCAGCCTTTGGCGTCCGAACTCGTTCCTCGGATAGTCGTCTTCTACAGAGGCTTGAAGAGAGGAGGTGGCTCCTCTCCGCCACCGAGCTGTCATCCCTTCTTCTGAGACGCACACCTTTGCGGAGCGTCAGTGCAGACCCACGTCTCCGTCCCCGAAATAGCTTTTTTCTGAGGCGCGAGAAAAAAGATTTTCGAGCTCCTGTCAGAAGGTTCTGGAAGCTGGAGACGGAAAATGGGAGAAGGACGCCCTTCCCTGTGTTCCTCGCCAGTTCGCTCAGAGCCGCAGGTGCCTGCGGTTTCTCAGACTTTGTCCCAACTTCAACAGTGGAAATGGATGAACAGGCCTCTGCCAGGACTGTGGACGAGACCTTGCTGATGGACGTTCCTAAAAAGCAAAGGCACTTAGAAAACGTTTCTACTGCCCGCTGGTATTTCTCAAAAGGATACATGGTATTTGTAACATTGCAGTTTGNTATAGAGCTTCTCCATCTTTGGCTGCAAAGAATATAATCAGTCTGATTTTGGTGTTGACCATCCGGTGATATCCATGTGTAGAGTCTTCTTGTGTTGTTGGAAGAGGGTATCTGCTATGACTAGTACGTTCTCTTGGCAAAACTCTGTTAGCCTTTGCCCTGCTTCATTCTGTACTCCAAGGCCAAATTTGCCAGTTATTCCAAGTATTTCTTGACTTCCTACTTTTGCATTCCAATCCCCTATAATGAAAAAGACATCTTTTTTGGATGTTAGTTCTAAAAGGTCTTGTAGATCTTTATAGAACCGTTCAACTTCAGCTTCCTCTGCGTTACTGTTGTTTTCAAGCAGTGCACTTTTAATCAGGTGCTTAAAATGCTTACCTTAGGAAGCCTCAGTAAACTGCTGTTTAAAAAATTGAGGACATCAGTTGGCAAATCACAGATCTGTATGTGAACAGGTGTGATTGCAGTGCTACTTCTGGATGCTTTGGCAGGGAGAACACAGGGCCTGCCCCTGCGCAGCCCCTGAAGACTCCGCTGTTCCAGTCTTTGAGCCCCTGAGTCAGTCCCCCCAGTGCTGTTTCTAGTGCACGTGAGTGTGACTTCTCATGTGCTTATTTCTTTAAGTTGTAACAGTGTCTGTTTTAAGCATAACTGAGGCACATCGAAGCAGGTGGGTAAGGAGACAGGTGTACTTTATCAGCGTAAATATACATGCATTTTGGGAACCATTTAGCCAAAAGCCTGAATTCGCCCATTAATATTGATGTCGTTTCTACAGAGCACCTTTGGTATTGTACTGCATAGCTCATTAATCACCGAAGCCATACAGTCCTTCCCTACATTTAAGTCGTGTTTTTTCTTTTGTATAGCTACCCGTGAGCTTTATTGTTGTATTTTTCCTGTTATCAGCTAAATTCTTGAAATTGAGGAACTGCTAAAAATAACTTTGCTTATTCTTTTACTTATCTGAAACTGTGATAAACTGGGAGCATGAGAAAGATAAACTATTGCATATTGCTAATCACATTACTGAGCTATTTGTAAGGAAATTGAAGATGGGTTCTGTTAGCATGTATAAGCTTGCTATTCAATGAGCCACTGATGTAATTTCTTAGACACACTCTGTTAGGATGTGTCGTTCAGACCCCTTAAAGCTGAGACCAGAATGCACTGAAAGTTGCCCAGTCTGCAGAGTGTTTGTGCCTTGTCGTTTATTTCTCACAGCTACCTTTGAAGGTGCCCAGTAGTATTCCTGTTTTATAATGCAGAAATGGATACTTTTAAAAGAAGTTATTGTCTTGCTAAGATAAAATACCCAGAAATTGTACAGTGTGGGGAGCTAGGGCTCAAATTCAGATATCTTGATTATGAATCCTGGAGTCAGTCACTATGGCCTTCTACCTTTCTGTTTGCAGTTTACAATTTATAGACTCCTCTCCATCTACATTTGAAAAGTATGAATGGGGGCTTCCCTGGTGGCTCATTCCTGAAGAATCTGCCTGCCAATGCAGGAGATGTGGGTTTGGTCCCTGGGTCAGGAAGATCCCCTGGAGGAGGAAATGGCAACCCACTCCAGTACTCTGGGAGAATCCCATAAACAGAGGAGCCTGCTGGGCTACGGTCCATGGGGTTGTGAAGAGCTGGGCATGACTAAGCCCACACACACCTGCACAAGATGTGCAGAAGTGTTCAGCAGTGCCATTCCCCTAACTCGATTTTGTTTGGTTTTGGAAAATACAGTAATTTTTAAAGTATGTTTAATTAACATGTATTGGATTTACTGTTGTTTTCAGGGAATTAATAGGAACATATTTTGGGAACATATTTTGGTCTTTGTATTTAATACAGTAAGTGTATATAGACACAGTTCAATAAGTAAAAGTTCTCTGGGGTCCTCAGTTTTGTCAGTGTAAAGGGGTTTTGAGGCTGAGAAGTTGAGCGTTGCTGAGTTCGTGATGCTGTTTCATTGAGGCAGCACCGCTGTTACTTTCCCTTTCCCAAATAGTGTGTTTTCCTGCACAATCTGCCATTATCTCATCTGCTGTGTTTTTAAGAGTATTAACCATTAAAAGGCCTTAACTAAGTAAGGGGTTAAAGAAATGCAGGGATCCCAAGAATTGAAGTAGAATTCTCAAAACCCTCAGTAGAGACCAGTCAGTGACTTGGAGGCCTCTTGGAGGCCTATCTAATACTGGGGGACTGAACCCCTTGGGAAGTTAACGGAAGGGACAGAATGATTTGGCTCTTTGTAACCTAGTGAAATTAAAAGACGCTTAGTCCTTGGAAGAAAAGTTATGACCAACCTAGATAGTATATTCAAAAGCAGAGACATTACTTCGCTGACTAAGGTCCGTCTAGTCAAGGCTATGATTTTTCCTGTGGTCATGTATGGATGTGAGAGTTGGACTGTGAAGAAGGCTGACCACCGAAGAATTGATGCTTTTGAACTGTGGTGTTGGAGAAGACTCTTCAGAGTCCCTTGGACTACAAGGAGATCCAACCAGTCCATTCTGAAGGAGATTAGCCCTGGGATTTCTTTGGAAGGAATGATGCTAAAGCTGAAACTCCATTACTTTGGCCACCTCATGCGAAGAGTTGACTCATTGGAAAAGACTGATGCTGGGAAGGATTGGGGACAGGAGGAGAANGGAGAAGACTCTTGAGAGTCCCTTGGACTGCAAGGAGATCCAACCAGTCCATTCTGAAGGAGATCAGCCCTGGGATTTCTTTGGAAGGAATGATGCTAAAGCTGAAACTCCAGTACTTTGGCCACCTCATGTGAAGAGTTGACTCATTGGAAAAGACTGATGCTGGGAAGGATTGGGGGCAGGAGGAGAAGGGGACGACCGAGGATGAGATGGCTATATGGCATCACTGACTCGATAGGCGTGAGTCTGAGTGAACTCCGGGGGTTGGTGATAGACAGGGAGGCCTGGCATGCTGCGATTCATGGGGTCACATAGAGTCGGACACGACTGAGTGACTGAACTGAACTGAATGTTTATAATCCCCTAAACTGATACCCTGAGGACTAGAAATTATGTCTTGTTCAACATTTACACTCTCATCAAAAAAATAAAAATCTCCAGAGGAACAACTTACATCTCTGAGGCTAAGTGGCCCATGTAATCTCCAAACCAGAAATTCTAGAAGATTCACAGGTTGCAAGTCACGTTCTTAATCCTGAACAAGACTGTTTAAGAATCACTACTAAGGACCATACTCCCAAGTACAGATCTCTTCTGCAAAGCCCCATTCATCTTAGGTCCCCGAAAGAAATCTATTTTGAGATATTTTTGTCAAAGAATATCTTACCTGGAAAACAGCTGCATCATCATAAAGGTCAGGGATACCTTTCAGCAATTTTCTCCACAGTTTTATATCATTAAAAACAACAGTCATTCCCCCACCAGTAAGAGGATGCCTCATATTATATGCATCTCCCAAAAGAAGAACACCTGTAAAAAGAGAACTTAGATCATGACGTCATCCTGGAGCATCCTTTAAGATCCAAAGAAAACAAAAAACAACCCCCCCAAAAAAAACCTACTTTATTAATAATTTATAAACATTATGAATATCAGCTAGTAAAACAGAATACTAACTAAATACTAAACCAATTAAAATACTAATACTAAAGCATGACTAAAATTTACCCAGGCAAAAAATTCAAGAGTTGATTCAATTACTATTTATTGGGTAACTAATATGTGCCAGATGCTAGGGATCCAGTGAGGAAAGGAACATGATTCTTGCCCTCAAAAAACTCACATGTGAATCTAAGGTTCAGTAAGATAATGTCAAAATATGTGTAAGGCCTCTTTCATGAAAAAAAAACCAACGTACAGGCATCCATGCATAAAAAGCAAGTCTTTTACAAGGGAAAAATTCCAGAATTCATTGGCATTTCACAGTAATACTTGCTGCCTGCATATTATAGAGATCTATATGGTCCTAAGGGAATATGCAGATTTTCCAAACAAATCAGAAGTTAATTTAGAAGAATAAACCTTGACTGAACCAGCCCCTTGCATCAAAACCACAGAAGCAGAAAGCTCTGCAATCTGACTCAAGGTACAGCACCTCTTGACTGCGGTCCTGACTCTAAGATTCCCGCCCATTGTCAGCCTGGCTCATGACCCATGACTTAGAGGGACAGTTAAACAAAGCATGTATTTAATTTTCTGTCTTAGGGAAATAAAACAATCATAATAAAAGTGGTATGGTGGCAAAATTATGGATCATTTTCTGTAATGTCACAATATACTATATAATTATAGGATACACATATATTAATTTATGAAAAAGTAGCTTGTAAATTTTAATCCAAGTTTTTTTATGTATTAGTGTAATGCCTTCACTAGAAACCACTAGCTATAACCACTTTTATTCCTCCTCCTCCACAGAACATTCCCAATTCCACCAACTGGGATATGTTCCCAAAGCATGCTCTTCGCATCAGTTCGGCACTGGCTTTCATTCTGTTTTGTGTTATAGCTTATTTCTATGACTGGCACATGATGATGCATGTCTCTCCATAGCAAACAACAGCTGTTTATGTTCGGGAACCACAGTATATCAATAGCTCTCGTTCACACCTCTCCTCCAGGCTTCACACTCCTGTTTTCAATGGGCCTCCACTTGGCCACTCAAATGACCTCCCAGCCGTCACATCACTGTGTCCAAAAATGAACTCATTATCTCCCCACACTTTCCTAAGTCTAATGTCAGCAAATAGCTGGCAAAATACCTAAGCCTGAAATCTGGAATCCATCAAGAGACCTCATGCTCTCTTATTACCATTTATCACTGAGTTTCATATATTCTACATCCTAGATGTTACACCAAAATCCTTACTCTACCTTCTGCTTTTATTGTTACTTTACACTTTCTAGGATGGCTACGGCAAAAGGACAGATACTAATAAATGTTGTTGAGGATGTGGAGAAATTGGAACCCTCATATATTGTTAATGGAAACGGAAGATGGATCAGCCACTTTGGAAAACAGTTTGGCAGTTGCTCAAAGCATTAGAGAGAGTTAGGACCCAGCAATTCTATTCCTAGGAATATTACCAAGAAAAATGAAAATAAATGTCCACACAATAACTCATATACAGGTATGAACTAAAAGTGGAAATAATCCAAATGTCTATCACTTGATGAATAGTCAAGATGTAATAAATCCATGCATGGGGTAGTAGTTGGCCCTAAAACTAAATGAAAGACTGATACATGTCACAACATGGATGAACCTCAAAGAAGCCAGTTACAAAGGATCATATTGTATGATTACATTTATAGGAAATGTCCAGAACAGGCACATCTATAGAGACAGAAAGTAAATTAATGGTGGTCTAGGGTTTGGGAGGAAATGAGCAGTGACTACTAATGGTTACATGCTTTCATTCCAGCATGATAAAAACGTTCTGAAATTAATGTGGTGATGGTTCCACCGACCTATGAATATACTAAAAACCAATGAACTGTACACTTTAAATGGGTGAACTATGTGATCTGTGAATTATCTCTCGATAAAGATATTATAAGCAAAAAAGAACTTTTCAATGACTTTGCACTGTCTATAGGATTAAAGCTACATATCTTGCCTCTCTACCACTCGGCCACCTCTCCTATGCTCCAGGGGTCTAGGGAGCTACTTAAGTGCCACCATTTCTCAGCCATGCTGGCTTTTGCAGATATTGTTCTGCCTACTCAGAAGTCCCTCATCTCACTGTCCAGCTTCATCTCCAGAGCAACATCTTCCCTAATTACCCTTCCTGGTTCACAGGCTTGCTCCCTGCCTTGTACACCCAACTCCTTCACAGTGAATCTGGGGTACCAAGAGTGGGCTTTCACTACAGCATTTATCAGCAGTGTTCTGAAATTATTTACATCTCTCACTGGAAAACTGCCTTCTCTAAATTAAAGGCTGTATTTAATTAACTTTTATTTTCAATAACTCGAACAGTGACCTATGTATACTCAATACTAAATAATAAATATCATAAAACTAATTTTGGTATGCACTAATTACAATAATCTGTTTTCTATACCACATTATAAACTGTACCACATACATGTCATTTGGAATACGGAATTAGAATATTTGTAATATCTTTTATAAAATTGGTCCAATAAGATAATACCTCGTTTGTTTACTGGTGAAGAAGGGAGGAAGCTTGCTGGCATCGATCTCAAACGTGAATTCTGAGCAGCTTCTAGGAATGGTCCTTTCAGGTGATCTGCAATAAAGCCCACCCCACCAAATAAATGGTGTATAACATTCCAATTTCAAATTATCACATTTTCTTATCAAGTATATACAAATACATACTACACATCTGTGATTGTTGTTTCAAATATCCCTTTGAAAAATTGAGAACTAATTATTAACGAACTGTTCATTAAGCAGATAAAGTTGTTCCTGCTAAGGGATGGCTAAGGAATCTAAGCAAAAATTAATGTAAATAGATACAGAGCTGTATGAACAAAAACCTAGAGGAAGAAATCCAGATGAGATGATAAGACAAGGAGAAAAACCACCCACCTTTCTTCCAAATCATTACCAACAGGTATATATTTAAAACCTATTTTATTGTCACCACCATATTCTATAAGAACAGATGAAATATACCACCAATTCACAAACAGGAGGGTATGTGTACAGCAAAAAAAAAAAAGAGAGAGAGATGTAGAGAGTACTATCTCTTGAGGACCTTTAGTTTCTTGACAAAAATGAAACAGATTAATTCATCTCTGTGATACTCCCCAGTTTCAAAGTGTCATGCTTCCACTTTATAGAAAATGAATTTGCTTTTCATACAATTTCCACTGTAATCTGGGAAAACAAGAGCAGAATGACTGTGTTGAAACTATTCCCTTCCTCCAATGAATAGAATTTCCATAACCTAACTAATATGAACATAAACCTACAAACGTTTCTCTCCCTGATCACAGGGCAGTCTTCTCCAGCTATGGTTTGGACTGGGGGAAAAAACAATCTACAGTAAAAGAAAAAAATGCTAAAAATACCACATTATTAATTATCCTCTTCCTAAATACACATAACTCATTCTTTCCATCTGAAAGCTTCAAAATGGCTTAACTGAGTGAAAATGTATTGAAGTACTGAAAATGTCATTATTAAAAATCTAAATTGGTCCATGTGTACCTTAATTTCTATTGATATTCTGTTAGTAAACAGTGCTTTTTCTTAGTTTAAAAAATAATGTTCCTTAGTTTAAAAACTAACTTGAAAACCTAGAATATTTAAACAAATGTATTTACATCCAGGATAATCTGCTATTACTATAATCATCCAGGATAATCTGCTATTACTATAATCATAATTTGCGAGCAGAGTTTTCCTTTCAATTTAATCAATATTCTTAAGAATTTTTGTTACATGTCTTTCTTACATCTTCCCATTCTCAAAAAATAATTTTAGTGAGGGTTTAACAAAGACGTTAAATCTCATGAAGCCTTTCTGTACGCAAATCAAAACTAAAAGATCTTTAAGACCCCTTATAGCTCTTGTGTTCCCAGGGCAGGGACATATGAGCACACAGACCTGCTTTCAACCTTGGCTCTGCCCCTTACTAAAGGTTTATGTTTGGAGAAGCTAATTAACTTCTCTGAATCTTAGTCTCCTCATCTGCTAAATGGCAATCATGATAATGCCTACCTCGGGTGGTTGTGTAGATTAAATTATGTTTGTAAAACACCTCTTACATAGTAGACAATCAATAGATGGCAGCTATCATTTCTACAAAAACCAAGCACAAAAACTAATTATGTATAAGAGATATTTCAAGAATTCAGATATCTAGACTGCTATCCAGACTACCTTAAAAAATACCATATATGCCACTATTAATGATTACTCATAAAACTACACTTTTATTATTACTGTGAAAAAATACACTGAAACTATTTTCTTTATGTTCTGTGGAGATTTTTTAATGTCCTAGTTTAAATAGTTTATTCAGCTCCACTGTACCTGACTGATTAGATGAAATTTTTCAGCTGCCATTCTCATCTTTCAGCCTAGTTTAGACAAAGCTTTAGTGAGAATTGGAAACGGAGAGTCTTTTGTGAGACTGACTTACAGACTAGATTACAATGCAGTGAAAGGCTATTCTTACCAGGTAACTGTGGGTAGATATTTTCAGTCATGTATTCTCTCAGATTCCTTGGCATGTCTCCTCGGACATCCACAAGTACTCGAGTTTCGTTAGGTGAAATTTGGTAGATAAGAACTGGACTTGGGTTAGCTAAAATAAGTTCGGCATGATTTGCTTTAAACTGCGGTGCATTCTAAGAAAATAAATAAATAAAATATTTTTAATAACTTGCGAATTTCAAGTTGCTTTTATCTTCGACGACTGCATTTCTATAATACCTCCATAAGGAAGCCAACAAAATGTGAAGAAATGGAAACTTTATTGGAGATCAGGTTTTTCCTGAACTTGGAGAAAAGTCCATCTGCAACAACAGTCAATGGAGCATGGAGTTCCTACACAAAAACAAAGAACACTCAGCTAAATGGTGAGAAATACACAGTGGAAAGACTTTTAAAGTGTACATAAACAAATTTAAACACGTTATGGGACATTACAGAGTACCTGGAGATAATGCTCTCATGAAGGAGCTCTCATGTGGGCTGAGGTTAATGAATGACCCATCTTTAGAGACACTTCCCCTTGAGATCACCTTCCACCAAAGTTCTACCATTCCAAACCACCTGGGATTAAGTCACTTCAATGGACACTGGGGGAACTGCGACAAGCAAGCATAGCCCATAGAAAACTGAATCACATTATAAATCCCAAGGACTAGCCACATTCTAGAATTTTTTAACCCCACATAGTGCTTTCAATCAATGGCTACGGCTCAGAAGAATTTTTGTACACGTGGATGTATATACTTATATTACCTTGCAATCGCCCCCAACAGAGTGTAATTCCTAGGAGGTAGCTACCCTATGTAAGAATCAACAGATAGGCTTTTGACTTTCTCCTCTGTTCTAAACCAACATGAGCAAATACTGGAAACTATTTTATTCAGCTATTTCCCCAGAAAGCCTCTTAGTTTTTACCTTTCTTATTTCAACAATAGTTTATTTTATTATCATTATTTCTTTCATGCTTGAATCCTTCCTTTTCGCATCTTCCAGTTCCCCTCTACCTCTCCGCTAGGGTACATTTCTCATTTCAGTTTTTAATACAGTTAACATCATGGAGTTTGTTTCCAAAGTTATTTGAACAGCATTCTGCAGTGCTCTAAAGAACAATGTGTTGCAATCTAGCGCAGAGAGTTTGGAGACATCTCAGTCCATTTGATGAATAATAAATTTGTGGGCCTACTTTTCTTAAAGGATTAGGAAAAAAAGAAAATAAAAATCTCTCAGGAAAAGCTAATATCTGTTACATCTCACCTTGATGTCTCCAGTCTCTTTATCCTTGTACTGAACTCCCATCACAGCATCATCTTCTTCTAGTAACTGCAGCACAGTGCCCTCAATAAACTTTGCACTAAAAGATAAATAAACAAATTCTCTGGTAGCACAACTGAAAAATTTAAATAAGGAATGAAAAATTCCTTTTTCCTATCTCTAGCTTACCCTAAACTGGACATACATGTACATAGAAAAAGGGATGGAATGACAAAAAGCAAAAACATCAATGGGTTTTAGAATTAGGTGGGGTTATAATTTTCTAATTTTTTAAGATGGAATATATGTAACTAATGTAATGACTTTTCAGAAAAGTATTTTAAAAAGTAACATGAGGTTTTATCTCAATTCATTAAAAAATAAAATACACACAGAAAAATTTTACATACCCACAAGAGTTTTGTTGTTGACTGAATACACACAACAAATATATCATGGATAATTTTTACAATCTCCTCTATATTTTTAAGTATTTTTCTATTTTTCTAAAATGAATATATTCTACTTTCATAGATATCAAATTCTTCAAGTTCTAAGAATAATCAATTCATTTCTCCTTTTGCTTCGTCAACATTTAAGCCAACAATAAGCATTTAAGCCTTTATCAGGGCTTCCCCAATAGCTCAATTGGTAAAGAATCTGCCTACAATCCAGGAGACCCCAGTTCAATTCCTGCATCAGAAGATCCGCTAGAGAAGGGATAGGCTACCCACTCCAGTATTCTTGGGCTTCCCTTGTGGCTCAGCTGGTAAAGAATCCACCTGCAATGCAGGAGACCTGGGTTCAATCCCTGGGTTGGGAAGATCCCCTGGAGAAGGGAAAGGCTACCCACTCCAGTATTCTGGCCTGGAGAATTCCATGGACTATACAGTCCATGAGGTAGCAAAAAGTTGGACACGATTGAGTGACTTGTACTTTCACTTTCAAGCCTTTGTCGATGACATGAGGATTCTCATGTTTAAAACTTAAACCACAATTATAGTGTACAGGGCTAGAAGTAAATATAAGCTAATAATTAAAAGAAGAAGCCCCTTAAAACTGTCAATCACTATACTGTACATTTGTAATTTACATACTGCTGCTTCTAAGTCACGTCAGTTGTGTCCTACTCTGTGCGACCCCATAGACTGCAGCCCACCAGGCTCCCCCGTCCCTGAGATTCTCCAGGCAAGAACACTGGAGTGGGTTGCCATTTCCTTCTCCAATCATGAAAGTGAAAGGTGAAAGGGAAGTTGCTCAGTCGTGTCCGATTCTTAGTGACCCCATGAACTGCAGCCTACCAGGCTCCTCCGCCCATGGGATTTTCCAGGCGACAGTACTGGAGTACATCAACTATAATTCAAAGAGAGAGAGAGAGGGACACCTAGCCAGTCCTGTCAGTCCAGGTCCTTAGTATGAATGCAACAGGGATTTTCTCTTTAAACTCCTCTGTCCTGACTTTTAATAAAAAGCACCATAACCACAAACTCCCAAATGAGCACATATGAACTTAATTACAATGACGACATCCTCTCATTTTGAACCACATAAAAATCACACACTGAATCATGGGAAAATTCTCAATAGTTCTAATCATTCAAACAATCTATATGATATTCTTAACAAAGGCTAAAGAATTAACATTCTTCTAACTTATGGTTTATTCTAGTACAACAGCTATGCTCTAACCTATACCCAAACACTTATGAAAATGTATAAAACAGCATTTGTACAAAGGCCAAGTTAAACATGTTTAACAGCAAAATCTGAAGCTGAGCCTTACTTGGGCTCTGCCATGGCTGCCTTCCGGAGACGCATGATGAATCTTCCATGATGGAAAGCTTTTCCACTCTGCACATGATTGTTCTCTGACAGAGGGAAAGGAATCTGAACCTCTGTTTTGCTTTCCTGATCATGAATTATGTAGCCATTTACAACCTGGGCATCAATACCTTCCACTGTATCTGCAAAACAATACAGTTTTTTTTTAAAGTCAGCTTTTTGTAATATGTCCATAGTTACACTAACCACCAAGAGGACACGGATGTGGAAAACGAGTTTCTGTGTTCATAAAGCTGACGCCATTTGGAAGACTGGACGGTAACAGAACTATTTCAGAACCTTAATGCTTCTGGAAGACAATAGTCTTAGCAAATTTTTAATGTCATAAAAGGTAAATATATACATATAAAATTTATTCATTAAAATNGAAAATGAGTTTCTGTGTTCATAAAGCTATGACGCCATTTGGAAGACTGGACGGTAACAGAACTATTTCAGAACCTTAATGCTTCTGGAAGACAATAGTCTTAGCAAATTTTTAATGTCATAAAAGGTAAATATATACATATAAAATTTATTCATTAAAATTCATAGGAAAAATATTCTGACCCTAATAATAACAGGGAAAATGTACAGATGATTCATACTACAAAGAAACATTGAACATGTCAGGAAAACAATGCTCAAAACTTGATTTAAAAAAAAACATCAATGAAATAAAACTGAAACAAGAAGACACCAAATCTATCAAAGTTGCTGGTGAAATAATGATAAAATGGATAAATTGTATATATTACTGGTCATATCATAAACTAGTAACATTTTAGAAAATAAGTACAGCAATAACTATCAAGAACCAAGAAGTTAGCACCCTTTAATGTAATATTAGTCTTGTAATCTATCTAAGATATTCATCCTAAAAATACAATTCATATTTTTAGTAATTATTGAAACTATATACAAAAAGATTCATGTTACCTCTAATAAAGAATAAATATAAANTTTATTTTCTTGGGCTCTGAAATCATGCAGATGGTGACTGCAGCCATGAAATTAAGACATTTACTCCTTGGAAGAAAAGGTATAACCAACCTAGAGAACGTATTAAAAAGCAGAGACATGACTTTGCCAACAAAGGTCCATCTAGTCAAAGCTATGGTGTTTCCCGTGGTCATGTATGGATGTGAGAGTTGGACTATAAAGAAAGCTGAGTACCAAAGAATTGATGCTTTTGAACTATGGTGTTGGAAAAGACTCTTGAGAGTCCCTTGGACTGCATGGAGATCCAACAAGTCCATCCTAAAGGAAATCAGTCCTGAATATTCATTGGAAGGACCGATGCTGAAGCTGAAATTCCAATCCTTTGGCCACCTGATTCGAAGAACTGACTCATTTGAAAAGACCCCAATGCTGGAAAGACTGAAGGAAAGAGAAGGAGATGACAGAGGATAAAATAGTTGGATGGCATCACCAGCTTGATGGACATGAGTTTGAATAGGCTCTGGGAGTTGGTGATGGACAGGGAAGCCTGGCGTGCTGCAGTCCGTGGGGTCACAAAGAGTTAAGACATGATGAGCAACTGAACTGAACAAACTGACAATAATGATGTGCTACTTTATTAGGCTACATACTCAGCTTAATATATACACTCTCAGTTTTGCCCTTTCATGTTCATGGTGTAAACAAAACCAAAAGGACTGCACCATTTTACTGGCTTGAGGGGACACCCGTGTCTCTGAGGTAATACTTCAAAGATAATCCAAAGACCCATGGTGGTCTCGAGCCACTTTATGAAGGTAACAACAGCTAACACTGAGTGATTACTAGGTATCAGCAATGCTAAGAAGGAAATGGCAACCCACTCCAGTATTCTTGGCTGGGAAATCTCACGGACAGAGGATCCTGGCTGGCTACAGTCCAGGGGGTCACAAGAGTTGGACATGACTTAGCAACTAAACTACCACCAAGCGTATTACATCCATTATCTCAGATCCTCATTACAAACCCATAACTAAATGTTCTTAATATCTTTATTTTAGAAATCAAAAAACAGTCAATCCAAGAAATGATTAAACATTTTCATGATCAGAGCCTATACCTGGCAGAATTGTGAGGAAATAAGGGTGATCAGGGAAGGAAAACATCATGTCCTTAACATTTATGATATGCCAGGTACCTCACCTTATTCACTGCTTACCATATCTTACAAGGTAAAGATAGTAAGTAACTGAAACATGAAGCTGAAACAAGATTTAAACTCTCCTAGACAGTCTGAATCAGAAGCCCAAGGTCTTATAGGATTCTGAATGATTGGGACATTTTAGGGTTCTTAGGGTTAGCGTGATGACAGACCTAGCCTCCCAAGGCAGTCACTTTCATTTCTAAGCCAGCCCAGCTTCTGTGGACTGGATAAGCAATGGTGTTAAAGGGATCTGGGGGCATGCTGAGTGCGTACAGCCTAACTCAGTAGACTTTGTCCATTGGTAAAGGTTTGGTTGAGGTTTACCCCTCAACCAAAACCAATCAATAAACACTTCACATGCCAGGTTTTGTGTCAGGCTTTAGGATTACAAAAATGAAATCCATTCTCTGATTCAAGGAATTCAGTCTAGTAGAAACACGTATCCTGGAAGGACATACTCTAGGACATAAGCATAAAACGTAAAAGCACAGGACAACTACTCAGTAATAAGCACTGCTACATGCAAAACAAGTATTGTGTCAAACTTCACCAAGCTTGTATTTTCAGAACAAATCTAACCCACTTTGATCTATAATTATCTCAAGGTCATCAGACTATCCAATTAAATCTGATGATGAAGGGGTCAACATAATAAGCATAAAGAACTGCCAAGGAGAAGAGTTATCCGAAAGGCTGTACATTTTCCATTAGTCTATCCTTACCTCTGCTTCCCACTGCTATATGACCTCTGATAAACACATATTAGGTATCGGGTAAATTTTTGTTGAACAAATGATTATGCTGCTTGAAAGGAATTACACAAACTCAAATACAGAATAAAAAGCAATGAGTTTGTCATTACAATGGTTACTGGCAAAGGTAGGGACTAATGTATAGGAGCAATTGTCACATAGACTATAATCCTCCCTTTCTCATCATCAGTAAGCAAACTTCTACAGCTCCAAGGAGAAGACCATCTGGTAGATTAAACTTGAATGGCTTAGAACAATGAAAGCAAACTTATATCTCAGGTACTATGACAGAGATTTACGCTTGCATACTCCTGGTAGGCTATAAAGCAACTGGGGAGTGAGTTCCTTGCTACATCTGAGAATATAAGCATTAACATGAACTTCCCCATTCTACTGTAGGGCTAAAATATCTAAGCCCCTACTTTGAGTAGGAAAATATGAATACAGGAAGGAGTCTTCTCTTTAATGAAAAAGAAACTATGAAACACATCACTTGTTAATAATGCTTTATTTATTCAGGTGCTGAATCCTTTGTGCTGGCAAGAAAAACAGAGAATACAGAGAATATTTACTTTGGGGGGAGCTAAACAAAGAACCTATTTGCTGACTCATTAAAGTGAGGCAAAGGCATCAAATAGGATTACATCTGACTACATTAAATTCTCCTTTGTTAAGTGACAGATCTCTCTTCGGTTTTCTGAATTTTCAACTCAAAGAGAGTCTTGCCAAATTACTTTACTAATGAAGCCCATCTAAATCCATCTGAAATGTGAACATATATGCTTCTACGGGTATCAGGGTTTATGTAGCAGGTTTTGTATAATTGTGGGCAGTCATAAAACACAGTGTGGGACAGTAATAGGACACAGATCACACAGTTGTTAATCTTCAGATGCAAATTAACTAAAACTGAACTTGCTCTTTTGTTCTTTCTTGACTTAAACTGAGTCCTTTGTTTCATGAACAACAACAAAATTCAATAAACCAAATCAAATCAAAGTGCTTTCAACAGTCTGCAGACTTAAAACACATTAGTCTTGTGCTTTTATAATACTTTATTTCTTGGGGTTCCTGAGGTTGATCATAAAGAATCCACAAGTAGGAAAGTTTGGGACTGTACTGTTGCTTCTGAAAATGTATGGAGGATATTTTTCAATTTGTTTCAATTAATAATAACTAACTACTGTTTATTTAGACCCATATTTTAAGCACTGTGCTAGCTGCTTTGCAAACATTCACTTAACCCTTACCAAAACCGTGCAATGTATTATCTCTATTTTACAGATGAGGAACCAAGTTCACAGTGGTTACTTGCCACACATAATGGGCTCCACGATTGTGCACCACCCCAACAGCTACTTCTTTGCAAGTGATCATTAATCAGACTCTCATCAAACATCAAACTCTCAGTTGTCTGCAATAAAGAATACTGTATGTATACCTATGGCTGATTCATGTTGAGGTTTGACAGAAAATAACAAAATTCTGTAAAGCAATTATCCTTCAATTAAAAAATAAATTAAAAAAGAAAAAGAATACTGTAAACACTTATCCTCAGATACCACATTTTAAGACAACTGGGGTAACACTGCCTAACATACAAAGGTAACAGGATGCTTGAGTAAGAGTCACACTAAAGCCAAAGATGCCCAGAAGGTTTTCCCCCTTTCTGAAAGCAGAAAATCACCCCCAAAGACTTCTTGAATACCATTAACTATCAGCTTTGATTCATTTTTAAATCCCCAAACAATATAAAAAGACACAACTGCCTTGCCAGTACCAGGTGCATCACAGTCACGAAAGAAAATCCCCATGGGCTTCAGCTACCCACCAGCCACAGAGAGCCCTCTGCCCCCGCTGTGATTGGCCCCTTCTGGCTCCACATTCCTAATATGCCTCTCTACTTATTCTTCAAAAAATATATTTTTGACTCACACACACACACAAAAAGATGAAATCCTGGGCAAGTCCTGACCTGCCTACACATCTACCTTTTTACAATGGCAGGGAAAAAATGGAAGTAGGGACAGAGGAAATATCTTAATCCTTTACAAGACACCACTGGACAAATGAACAGGGAGAATAGTGTCTTGGTTACAGATCCACACACCAAGTACGTCAAGAGGCAAAAGCAAACTGCCGAGAGTGGAACTTAGGAATCTGGGGCTCCAGTGACAAACTGTCCCTGGACACTGGCTCAGACTCAGTGAGTTAGTTAATAGAAAAAGAACCCAGGGTCTTTGATCTGATGAAGAATTATATAATAGGAAAACTGAGGGAAAAGGACCACTTGACAGAAAAATTCAAAACATAATTATGAATCCTACCTCTTAATCTGACTTTGGCCAAGACAATGGGATCATATCTCTAGATAACTGAGATGGTTGAATCTAAAACAAACAATCATCAAAATAGTGAACTGTTAGACCTAGTGCCTTCCAAACTCTATCTACTCCTAAACTATATTGGAATTCCTCTTGGAGAACAGAAACTCCAGAGCACATTTCCTACAGTCTTATAAGAACTGTCAAGAATGATGATCTCGAAAGGATTTTTTGTGATATTTAAAACAGCAGCCCCCAGTGGCTACTGAGTATTCAGCAAGGGGTTTACGTAACTAAAGAACTCAATTTTAAATTTCATCTTAATCAATTTAAACTTAACCATCCACATGTGGCTATTGGCTGTTGCACCAAACAATGCAGTTCTAAAAGTTAATTTTCAGCAAATAACATATTTGAAAAAAATCAGTCTTCTCTTCCCTAAGACTCAACAAAACAGCCAGGAAATCACATTATCTGTTCAAAAAATCTCTCTCTGGGCAAACCTGTAGGACAGCAATGATCTGTCACCACCCAGTCAGGCAACAGGAAATAAGATTCAATGACAATCTCACCTTTAGTCTCCCAGGATTTCTCTCCATGTTTTCCTTTGAAACTATTACTGTTTTACCTTAAATAAAAAATATTCTTATTTCTCTCCATAACTGGCAGTATCTCTCTCTGGGCAAATCTGGTGACCCGATAATCTGGGTCTTCCCAACCTTTAAGCTGGGAAGTTGACTTTTCCCACATGTTTTGGCAAACAAACCAAACAAATTTTGCAACAGTGTGATCTGAGAACATCTTAATTGTAATTTTTGATAAGAAAAGAAAAAGAAACCGACTTTAGGACTCAGGAGGGAGATGAACTTGGGATCGTAAATGAAGGGATGAGTGCTATTTCCCCAGAATAGTTTTTCCAAGTCCATTCATGAGGAAAATCTTCCATTTCAGGAGACTCAAAAGGTTTTCCTACATGAATTTTCCGATGCTGACTGAGGTAGGCACTTCGGCTGAAGCATTTCTCACAGTCAGTACATTTGTAAGGTTTTTCTCCCATGTGAGTCCTCCGGTGCCTGATAAGATTAAAGCTCTGACTGAAGCACTCACCACAGTCAGGACATTTATAAGGTTTCTCTCCCGTGTGTGTCCTTTGGTGAATCACCAGGGTGGAACTCTGACTAAAAGTTTTCCAACACTCAGAACATCTGTAAGGTTTTTCTCCTGTATGTGTTCTCTGATGTCTTATGAGATGAGAGCTGAGGCCAAAACTCTTTCCACATTCACAACATTTATATGGCTTCTCTCCTGGCTGGATTCTGCATTCTTCTATTAGGCTATAGTTCTGACTCAAACTTTCTTCATATTCAGAACTTTGATAGGTTTTGTCATCTGTGTGCATTTTCTGATGTGTAACCAGGTTTGAACTTCGACTGAAATTCTTCCCACATTCTATACACTGATAGGGTTTTTCTCCTGTATGTATTCTCTGATGCTTGATTAGAGTAGAATTACAACCAAAGCTTTTTCCACATTCAGGACATTTATAGGGCTTCTCACCAGTATGTGTCCGCTGGTGACGAATCAGACTAGAGCTCTGACTAAAACTCTTCCCACAGTCGGGGCACTTATACGGTTTTTCTCCAGTGTGGGTCCTCTGATGTTCTATAAGCACATAACTATGGCTGAAGCATTTCCCACAAACCGGACATTCATATGGTTTTTCACCTGTATGTGATCGGTGATGCTGAATAAGGTGAGAGCTGCTGCTGAAACTCTTCGCACACTCGGGACATTTATAGGGTTTCTCTCCCGTGTGAGTTCTTTCATGGATAATAAGATGGGAAGTGTTGCTGAAGCTTTTCCCACATTCGCCACATTGGTAGGGCTTCTCGCCTGTGTGTGTTCTCAGATGCTGAATCAAGTGAGAGCTGTTACTGAAGCACTTCTCACACTCAGAACATCTGTAAGGTTTTTCTCCTGAGTGGGTCCTCTGGTGAGCTCGAAGATGAGAACTATTACTGAAGCTTTTCCAACATTCAGAACATTTGTAGGGTTTGTCCCCAAAGGATGGGTTCTGTTGGCCAGCAGGCCTGGTATGTTCTCCTGGACTCCATCCCCAGTTACTGGGTTGTTCCTCCTCTTTTTCTATACAATTTCCCTGATTCTCCAAGTTGCTATCATTCTCAGAGGAATTATCACATTCAGTTTTACCTCCTTGGGACCCTGTCAACAGTATTTCTTTTGTGTCTTCATCCTTACAGTTTTCTGGGCCATCACTTCTAGACAATTTTGAGGCTCTCTCTTTATCTGCCTTGGAGTTACTGCATTGAACAGTTTTCAAATTATTCTTACTTTCATTTCCTGCAGGAATAAACAAATACTCTAAACATTCCCTAGTCTCTGCCAGGGGCAAGAAATTCTGAATTACAGTGGAAGAGAGGGAATAACAAACTCAAACCTTGTAAAATGTTTTAGCTTTTAAAAGTGTTTCCAGAAGAATATTAAACAATTATTAGTTGGGGGGAAAAAGTGTTTACAGCTAGTTTTACTTCTTTTACTCAATGTGTTCATCAAAAGCAGGTGAATTTTTTTGTATTTATAACAACAGTAATGAAGCGTCTGGTCAGTTCTCATCAATTGCCATGGTGGATATCAAAATATTAATAAAAATAAGTTCACTGAATTTTATTCTAGAAGACTTTAAAAAGTAAGAGAGAAAGCAAATAGAACACTATCTGAGGTAAAAACTAGACAAAAATATTAGTTAAAATCTGAGCAAACAACGAAATAGCAACGATACCCACTACTTATTACGAATGGTAGTGTACCAGTATCTTAAAAAAATACGTGAGACAGATATTATCATTCACTTTTCTTAAAGATGAGAAAACTGAAGCTAAAAGAGTTTTAATAGCTTGTGACAGACCAGGGAAATCAAATTAAAGTCTGTCTCGTTCTAATGCCCTGATTTTTCTATACATTCTACAGCATGTCTTAAATTCCTAAAGGATTCAGATCTTCTTGATCTCTCACCTGTAATAGTGCTTTTCAAACTCTCCTTCTTTGTGAAGCCATTAGAATCTGAAACCCATAGTTTTTGCTCTTGTTCCATCACAATGACCAGTCAGATTAGGGATCAGAAATCCTGTAGAAGGAAGCAAGTTACATTTAAAGGAATGTGTTAACATTTCTCCTTCCTTCCTTCCAACCATTGCAACACAACAACTGTTAAGCATTTAATGTTCTGCGGACCATAGTGAACATAAGAAACTTGGGCTTTTGAAATCCTTTCAGAAAACCTAACCTCAGATTCAAGTTATTTAGGATTAAGCATTAACCCAATTTATCTTTCCCAGGGAAATAATTTAAAAATTAAGCTTTTGCAATAAAGTCAGAGGATCAAGGTTTAAAAATAAAATAAATAATACTGTCCACTTGGAACTCAGAAACACTTTTGGTTGAAAAACTGAAGTAGTTTTTTGGAAAAGGCATCAATAGTAAGATTTTAGGAATCAATATGCAGGTATAAGAAGCAGCTTAAGAGAAACTGTTTAATTTACAAAGAATAAGTGGGTCCTTGACAGAAGGATGAAACCTTTGAAGTTAATTTAAAACAAAAGTTAGGATTTACTTGACTAGTAACAATAAATTAAGACAAAGTAGAGCTAAAATAATTACAGCCAATAATCTCTAAATATAAAAGGAAGGCTAACAAGTGACCTCTTCCTTGTCTCTTACTCTCTATCATAATCACAATATCCCTTTCAGCCTAAGCTTTATCTTCTGGACCCAATTACAACCCCTGACCTACTTGAGGGACTGGAAGGCAATTATATATGGACTTGGCATCCACTTCAGGATATTAAAAAATAGCACAATTCAAGAAAAATGAGAGCTTAAAAGAAGGCACACACATAGACAATAAAAGACATACTTTTCAATCTGTTACTGCCTATTGTGTGTCATGCAGTGAACCAGATACATCACACATAACATTTCTCATGTAATTGTTACAAGAGCTCCCTGAGGTGTATAAAAATATTGCTGTTGTTATTTAGCTCCTAAGTCATGTCCAACTCTTTTGCAACCCCATGGACTGTAGCTCACCAGGCTCCTCTGCCCATGGGATTTCCCAAGCAAGAACACTGGAGTGGGTTGCCATTTCCTTCTATATGGGATCTTCCTAACCCAGGGATAGAACCTGCGTCTCCTCCATTAGCAAGTAGATTCTTTACCACTGAGCCCTCAGGAAAGCCTTGTATAAACAGGTACCAGCACGTTATAGCTGAACAAAACAAACATTAAGAAACTTTCCCAAGGTCACACAACCAGAACGTGGTAGAGCAGGATTCAGTCCCAAATTTGTTGGACACTGAATTTAATACTCTTGTCTATTATAGTAAACAACTAGAGAAGAAAGTAGAAACTGTGCATAATTTCAACCAGCAAATGATCAGGACTTTTATTCTGTAATATATTGACTTCCATCAACAGCACCTCCCCTACTGCCTGCACCACAAGCCTTTGTGGGATCTTAGTTCTCCAAATAGGGATTGAACCCCAGGCCCTTCAATGAGAGTGCCAAGCCCTAATCACTGGTCTGCCGGGGAATTTTTCTATATTGACTGCATTTTTAGAAAACCAATTTATATCCCTAGACCTTATATCAAAAGAAGCTGACATTCTCTAAAGCACCTTCAATATATATGAAACTCGTCTAAATTACAAGTATGCCCAATGTTTGTGTAGGGAAAAAAACATACACCTGAACGAAAAAAAAAATGTTCAAATGGAATATGTTTTACAATCGGAGTTACATACTTCTGTCACAGTCCTTACAAAAGAAGCATTAGTCTACGTAAGATACCCGTGCTACCATTTTCTCTGCCAAGAAACTTATTAATTTTGGTAACAGAGGAGCCCTCAGAAACACTGGCTCAGCAAAACAGTAGCAAACTTAAGGCCACAGTTGGTATTAAAAGGCTGTCCCTAAGATGTCACGCCACAAAGGCTGTTTTTACTGCCTAGAGCAAAAAGGTAATTAGGAACGGGTCAGTGCTTCGGGTTAAAGACTCCCAAAGAAAATGCACTGCCTGAAGCTTAGCTTTAAAAAGCGCCGGCTGGGAGCACAGGTCGGGTACACTGCGGGTGAGTTCCAGGGGAACAGATCGTCTCCAGTCGACACGGTCCTTCCAGGGACATCGCAGGGGAGGGAGGCGCGGTGGCCGGAGCTGCTGGGCCTTCGCCCTTCACAGCAGCGGCAGTCCTTCCTTTGCAGGATGAACATTGCAGCCTGGGCGACGCAGCTTCCGCTCCTCCTACCCGAAACCCTCGGCTCCGTCCCCCTCCCCGAGAAGGAACTCACTGTTCTGGGGCCTACAAACAAGGCACCCCGCATCCCCAGCAGGCCCGGGACTGGGAGCCCACTCTACTTCTAACCCCAACAACCTAGGGTCCTAACCTCTCAAACCCGGAAGTCAGAAACAGGAAGTTCCCCCTTCTCCCACAGTGGGCTTGACGGAGCCTCTCTAGAAAACAGTGATGGCTGGCTCTCGTTGATCTTAACCCTTAGGGTCTCGGACAAGAAGGAGTGTGCCGGTGGTATTCCTCTTCCTTGCCGACTCTGACTCGCATCCCTCACATTTATCCGGTACCTTATAATAGGGGACCAGTTGGGGCTGATACTTTTCCTTGCCATCGGGGCATCATCAGATTTCTTATCANCTGAGTGACTTCACTTTCACTTTTCACTTTCATGCATTGGAGAAGGAAATGGCAACCCACTCCAGTGTTCTTGCCTGGAGAATCCCAGGGATAGAGGAGCCTAGTGGGCTGTCTATGGGGTCGCACAGAGTCAGACACGACTGAAGCGACTTAGCAGCAGCAGCAGCAGCAGTACTCATTTAAATTCAGAGACATCTAAGAGATCTACATTTTTTTACCCTCCTTGATCACATTTTTCATTTTTGATGTCATATTTTACATCATGTTTATCCCTTGACTGTTTAGTTATAATTGCTTTTACAGTTTCATGTCTTTCAGTCTTCAGACTGCCTTACTTAAGTGACTGATCTTCAGTTGCTTCTATATATTTGCCTTTCCTTTGGTGATTTTCCCTTTCCTCTGAATTCTTACTTCTTTTCTATGTAGAGAAGAACCTTTAACATTTCTTTTATGGTAGGTTTAATATTAATAAACTCTTTTAGTTTTTGCTTATCTGAGTTCTTTTTCTCTCCTATTCTGAATGATTATTTTGCTGTAGAGTATCCTTGGTTGTAGATTTTTACCTTTTTAAAATATAAATTCATTTATTTTAATTGGAGGTTAATTACTTTACAATATTGTATTGGTTTTGCCATACATCAACATGAATCCACCACAGGTATACACGTGTTCCCCATCCTGAACCCCCCTCCCTCCTCCCTCCCTGGACCACCCCTCTGAGTCGTCNGACCAGGTTCTGTCAGCCCTCTCCACCATGACCCGCCTGTCTTGGGTTGCCCCACAGGCATGGCTTGGTTTCACTGAGTTAGACAAGGTTGTGGTCCTAGTCTGATTAGATTGACTAGTTTTCTGTGAGAATGGTTTCAGTGTGTCTGCCCTCTGATGCCCTCTTGCAACACCTACCATCTTACTTGGGTTTCTCTTACCTTGGGTGTGGGGTATCTCTTTACGGCTGCTCCAGCAAAGCACAGCTGCTGCTCCTTACCTTGGACGAGGGGTATCTCCCTACCGCCACCGTTCCTGACCTTCAATGTGGGATAGCTCCTCTAGGCCCTCCTGCGCCTGTGCAGCCACTAAATTGTCCATTGTCAATTTTTATCCTTTGCAGGGATATTTAAACCAGAAGGTGGTTTAAAAGATGGAATCCCTGATTGGCAGATGGGGCAAGGCCATGTCAGGAGAAGCAGCCTGATATCCTAATCAGCAAATTCTTTGCCTCACATACAAGATTTGTGGCTCTTATCTAAGAGGTCAAACCTCAGCCACAGTGACTTGGGTATGATGATACGCATCTTCCCAGGTCAGAGGATTACTTATTTTTAGTGGTGGGCTTTCCGGTGCTTTCAGCAGATCTTTGGCTCCTTTTTTTTTTTTTTTTTCATCATCCCTCCTCCCACTTCTCCTTGCATTATTTGGACTGAGAATATATGCCAAGAATTTCTACTGAAATAATCCCTGCTCCAAGTACCCATGACTCAGCACCTCCAGGGTGAATTCTAACAGAATACAGACTCAGTTTAAGGACTATGTATGAGCTGGCACCGAGCACCAAAGATATCAGAAACCAAAA
This sequence comes from Neotragus pygmaeus, assembly GCA_006410875.1. Lineage (NCBI taxonomy): Eukaryota > Metazoa > Chordata > Mammalia > Artiodactyla > Bovidae > Neotragus > Neotragus pygmaeus. The sequence continues at coordinate 1,747,087 of SJYV01020350.1, read as the reverse complement.
ACCATAAATTTCCAAGGCAGAGGACCATTTTATGGAAACAGATACCAAAGAAACTGCAACATCTTTTTTTCAAAATGGGTGGGAGAGATGGGTGTTTGGGTTGGGAAGGAAAAGAAATGTCTTTATGGATTTTATTCTGGTACAGCAAGTAAAGGGGATCAACAGCTCAGAGTCTAGATTGTCCCTTTCTCATACTAGCCTGGAATGCTCTTTCCTTAGTCACGTTTAAACACTCAGAATTCTAAACCGTCAGCAGGTGGCTCCAGAGGCAGCTGTTTGGTGAAACTGCCACAAAAATTAAAATAATGCTGCAGATTAACGCATCCCAGTATAATCTTAAAACAAACATGATATTTGTAGCAATGTGATTTAACAAAAGTAAAATCTGAATGTAATCAAGGGTTAGTCTCCATAATATTAGGGGTCCCTTCTCCTCTTTGGCCAGATTTTCTCTACAGTTAGTTGTCCCCAGTGTTCCCATTCTGGCTCCGACCCTACTGCAAGCCAGTCACCCTCCAGCAGACAGAGGATCAAGATGCAGCAGGCCTCAATCTGGCTGTAGACGAGAATGCCAGTTCGTAGAGCCAGTTCTATTTTAGAGCCACAGAGCTGAATGACGTAGAAAGTTGCAAAACCGGTCTCAACATTTTCAGGAAACCAGAAGAACACCACCTGGAAATCTGAGGTGTGAGTACACATTATGAAGCCTGGACTATGGCAGAGGGCACTTGATTCATTTCTAAATACACCAAACGCTGGAAGACAGAGTGGTTACCAGTCAGAATTATGAAAGCAGGGGAATTTCTTCAGGACATCTTTCCACTTGCTCTCTCGGATACCAGTCTCCTATCTCCAACTATGCACCTACCCTCTTAACTTCAGACCAATCTACCGAGAGCCAGCACCCCTTCTAGATATTGGGGCTTCCTTGGTGGCTCAGATAGTAAAGAATCTGCCTGCCAGTGCAGGAGACATGGGTTTGGTCCCTGGGTCAAGAAGATCCCCTGGAGAAGGAAATGGCAACCCACTCTAGCATTCTTATCTGGGAAACAAAAATACTGTCCATGGGGTTGCAAAGAGTTAGACACGACTTATCGAATAAACAACTACCAGCTACGAGATGTTACCTCCTCCAGCCTCTTCATTTTACCCTTTGTTTCTCAGCCTATCCCTAGAGGTGTTGATATACTCACGGATCAGGATGAGTAGCATCTGTAGAATCACAGACCCAGAGTTGGCAGGAGGAAGGAAGGTGGAGAATAACATTTGTGCGAGGCTTTCTGTGGCCCAGACACTGGCATATCCATTCTCTCACCTCATCCTCACAGCCATCCTGCATGATGAAGGGGTGAGTTGTCCAGCTCTTTGCACATTGAGGAAACTAACACAAAGAGCTTAAGATAAAAGGAAGCAGAGGGAGTGGAGGCCCTCAACAAAACCTGTCCTGCCCAATGGCAGCCCTGTGGATCTCTTTCGAAGTCATGAACCCATGCCTTCTCCTTGATATTCTTCTGCAGTGAATGCCATTGCCAGGCAGAAAGTTGCTCCCAGCACCAACTTAGACTATTCATTTCCCTTAGCCCGTAACCAACCCAAAGTCACTAAATTCTGCTGATCCTGCCTCCTGAACAGCTCTCAAATGTGTCCACGCCTCAGCTCTCCCACCATCATTTCCCTAGGCCAGGGCATCATCATTTCTTATTCTTGGTATCTCTGTCTCCCAGTTGGCTTAAGAGGTGTGTGTATGGAAGGTGAAGGGAGGAGGTTGAGGAAGAGTTGAGGAGCTGTAGAAATATCCTATTTTAGTTGATTTTTAACAGTATTAAATCAAATAATAGCATATGTGGAATGCTCATATTACCATACTTGGCACTGTAACTACTAAGTCTGTGAGTGTGTGTGGATATGTATTCAGTCACTCAGGACTCTGCAACCCCAGGGACTGTAGCCCTACAGGTTCCTCTGTCAATGGAATTCTCCAGGCTAGAATACTGGAGTGGGTTGCCATTTCCTACTCCAATACATGGTATTAATATGTAAATCACATGCAAAAGACTTCCTAGTTACCATGTTTAATATCTTAACAGCAGCTCAGTTGGAGGATCATGCTTTTTTTCTCCTTCTATCTAGAAATCACTTTTTAATCCCCCTGAGACTTCTTCCCTCTACATTCCTCATTAAATCCTATTCATTTTAGATCTTAGAACAGACACTATTGACTTTTATGATATTCATTTGTCAAAAAAAATCTATTCAATCCAGGGAGGACTATATAGGTAACTCTTTAAGTCTCTCTGCCTGTGCTTCACAGTGTATTAATTTAGGATAAGCAAACTCTGAAAGAGAGGTTATATTATCAGCTTTACCTCATGAAAGAAGTACCACACTGGATTTCTCTTGGAGTTGGTTCAAAAAGTACTTTTTGGGATTTCCCTGGTAGTCCAGTGGTTAGGACTCAGTGTTTTCATTGTCAAGGGACTGGGTTCAATGCCTGCTTGGGGAACTAAGATCCCAGAAGCCGTGCAGCATGGCCAAAAAATAAAAAGCACTTTTTGCAAAGAATCATCTCGCCTGACATCAGATGATCACTAAAACTGGTAGGTAAACAGGCATTTACAATCAAGTGAAGTAGTTATGAAAATACTCAATATTGTAGACCAACCTCTTAGGATCCATTTGTGAACAGATCGGACTATCTTTGGTTATCTTAGATTGGTGCTACTGGTAGTTAGTTTGGCAAGTGCTATGAACTAATTGTCTCCCCTTGAAGTTTGTATGTTAAAATCTTAACCCCCCAGTGTGATTATATTTGAATACAGAGCTTTTAAGTAGGTAATTTGGGTTAAATGGGCTCATAAAGGTGGGGTCCTGATTCAATAGGACTGATGTCTTTACAAGAAGGGACAAACACCAGGGTCCTTACAAGAAGGGACAAACACCAGGGATGTGAGCATACAAAGAAAAGGCCATGGGAGGACCCAGCAAGAAGACAACATCTGTAAGCTAAGGAGAAGAGCCTCGGGATAAATCAAAAACTGTCAACACCTAGGTGTTGGATTTCTAGACTCTAGAACGCTGAGAATCACATTTCTGATGTTAAAGCAATCCAGCCTGAAAGATTTTGTTATGGAGGCCCTGGCAAGGAAGACAGCAAAGAACAGGAATGCTAAATTCCCTACCAAGTGCAGGATGGCTTGGTATTACCTAGACAGCATATTAAAAAGCAGAGACATTACTTTGCCGACAAAGGTCCATATAGTCAAAGCTATGGTTTTTCCAACAGTCATGTATGGATGTGAGAGTTGGACTATAACGAAAGCTGAGCACCAAAGAATTGATACTTTTGAACTGTGGTGTTGGAGAAGACTCTTGAGAGTCCCTTGGACTGCAAGGAGATCCAACCAGTCCATCCTAAAGGAAATCAGTCCTGAATACTCATTGGAAAGACGGATGCTGAAGCTGAAACTCCAATACTTTGGTCACCTGATGTGAAGAACTGACTCATTGAAAATGACCCTGATGCTGGGAAAGATTGAAGGCGGGAGGAGAAGGGGATGACAGAGGATGAGATGGCTAGATGGCATCACCGACTTGATGGGCATGAGTTTTAGTAAGCTCCGGGAGTTGGTGGTGGACAGGGAAGCCTGGCATGCTGCAGCCCATGGGGTCACAAAGAGCAGGACACGACTGAGTGACTGAACTGACATACTAAAATACTGTCCTGTCTCAAATGCAAATAACACTGAGAAACACCAATCTGGCCCCAACTGTTCATCTTACAGATGACTCTATTAGACTTGTCTTTGAAGCAAAGCACCTTGTTTTATTTTACATTGTTCCATCAGGTATTGGCACAGTGTCTGGCACTCAGTATGAGCTTAGTAATCATGAGGGTGTGAGATCTTTCAAATTATTCGTGTGCTTATTGCATTTTACCTTTCTTTATTCCAGTTCACCTGAGCCATTCTTCTGCTTGAGGATGAATATACAACTTATTATTGAGAGACTAAAAAGATAGACTGGGATAATGTTTAGCTTTTGACATTCAAAAATAAGATTTTGCTGCAAGACAACAATTGTGTTCCTTGCTAAGCACTTGACTTGAGAGAGGATTTTTAAAAGTCCTTTCGTGTATCAAGGGCCTGGTCTGGGACTCAGGCAAAGGAGTTCTTCCTCGGAAGTTCCAGAAAGAATGTGAAGCCCTTTGGCTAAAGGCCAAGAACTTTAGTTTGAAAAGAGTCACACTAGAAGCAGGGAGCTGTTACCCACTCTGTCCTTTCCTGGCCCAACCTCCCATCTAAAAATCGCATCCCAGTCACTTATGATCATTTTCTGTACTTGTTTCTTTGCTTATCATTTTTCTCTATGATTAGAATGTCAACTGCAAGAGGCAGTTCTTTGTCTATTTAACTACTGCTGTATCCCCAGCATCAGAAACATACCTGGCAGCTCAATAAATATTTACTGAATAGAATGAATGTGTTTTCTTTTCTCTTCATTTCCCTTTCACATCCAAAGAAAGAGAAGAAGAAATAATGTGAGAGGATATTTTTTAAAGCTTTTGAATTCATTCACTGAATTGCTCTACTTGCTGAGGAAATCCTAAGAACTTCATAAAACTGCATACTGAAAAGATCTAAAGAAGAAGCATCTCTTAACAGCTCTTTGTTCTTCTCCTCACTCTGCTTCCTTATGTTCTTTGCAGTTTATACTGTGACAAATGACATCTCTAATGGCATTGGGCCACTAATTGTTCAGAAAGTACAGATTTTTTTTTAAAAAAAGCTGATGTTCTGGGTGCCTGCCTGTTTCTGGCAAGCAAACCTGGGGATATTTTCCATGAATGGTGAAAGGTTTCCTTTCTCAGCAGGGGCACCTCATGGGTCCTAAATCCTAGTGGAGCTGCCCAGGGAAGCATGTCATGTCTCTGAAGGACATCACACCTCCTTGTTCATCATCTCTGTGGGGAGCATGTATGGGTAAAAAGATGAATATAGGATTCTGAAAGCAATTTTATCAGGAAATCCTGTGTTCAGATCACCAGCTTTGGGCAATCAGTGTTGGGACTTTTCTTTGCCACAAAAGAATAAATGTTTTAGGAAACATCAGGCCAAATGATCAAGAATGCGGATTCAGACAAAGGATGTGGACCATCAGATTCTTTGTTTATTAGTAGCCAGAAAAATCAATCATGTTCCTTTGGGATGAATTCAATGGAGATTATTTATCAGGGTTGGGGAGGGAAGGAAGGAAGGGAGATCCACAAAGACTGTGACCCCTTACCATATGACATCTGCATAATATCAAGTTCATGTGCAGAACAAGTCATTTGTTACCTAAGACAGCCCTTGTTCTAAAATGGATTCTCTTCACCTGCATAAAGGAGAGACTTCCTAGTGAGGTACTGGAAAATAGGATGAAATAATTGCTCCTGATCGATACTGGCTCTGCAGTTGCCACAGGATTGGAAAAGGTCAGTTTTCATTCCAATCCCAAAGAAAGGCAATGCCAAATAATGCTCAAACTACTGCACAATTGCATCATCTCACACATTAGCAAAGTAATGCTTTAATTCTCCAAGCCAGGCTTCAACAGTACGTGAACCATGAACTTTCAAATGTTCAAGCTGGATTGAGAAAAATCAGAGGAACCAGAGATCAAATTGCCAACATCCGCTGGATCATCAAAAAAGCAAGAGAGTTCCAGAAAAACATCTATTTCTGCTTTATTGATTATACCAAAGCCTTTGTGTGGATCACAACAAACTGGAAAATTTTGAAAGATATGGGAATACCAGACCACCTGACCTGCCTCTTGAGGAATCTGTATGCAGGTCAGGAAGCAACAGTTAGAACTGGACATGGAACAACAGACTGGTTCCAAATAGGAAAAGGAGTACGTCAAGGCTGTATATTGTCACCCTGCTTATTTAACTTATATGCAGAATACATCATGAGAAATCCTGGGCTGGATGAAGCACAATCTGGAATCAAGATTGGCAGGAAAAATATCAATAACCTCAGATATGTAAATGACACCAACTTTATGGCTGAAAGCAAAGAACTAAAGAGCCTCTTTAAAAAGTGAAAGAGGACACATATATATGGAATTTAGAAAGATAGTAATGATGACCCTATATGTGAGACAACAAAAGAGACACAGACATACAGAATGGACTTTTGGCCTCTGAGGGAGAGGGAGAGGGT